>APFE031198212.1:0-136254 GCA_000404065.3 Pinus taeda
ATTTCATGAAAAGTTCTTGAAAATTAAAAGCTATTGTACCCAGGAATTGTAGCCATTGGACTCCTAGTACAACATCAGCACCTCCCATTGGAATGGAAAGCATTGGGCTAGTCAATACATATTCTCCCATGGATAGCTTGATATTATGGCACTTCCCAGAGAAATTTATTGTTCCTCCATTCAATCATCACTTGACACTCTGGTGTTGTATATAGGAAGCAATTCAATTCTTTTGCTACCCTACAATGAATAAAATTGTTGGTGCTTCCTGAATCAATCAACACTATTACCTTTTTCTTCTTGATTTGTCCTTCTATCTTGATAGTTTGAGGAGTGGTAATTCCTGCCAATGCATTACAAGATATGGTCAGATTTATTTCTTCTTCATCCAGGCTTTGTTCATGGAGTATATGTTCTTCTTTTGACCTTTCTTGCTCCTTTTCTTCTTCCTCTTCACAATCTATGTAGAATAATTTCTTCTCAGCACACTTGTGACCTTTAGTGTATTTGCTATTACAACTGTAACAAAGCCCTTTTGCTCTTTTTTCTTCCAATTGTTTTGGTGTCAATCTTATAGGTTGTGGAAGACTAGGGGCAACAACACTTCCGTCTTTATAGTTGTGAGTTGTATGCTTCCTGGTTGCCATAATTTTGCTTTCCATTTTTCTCGCTAACCTGAATGCCTTCTCTAATGAATCAGGTTCCCAAAGGCGAACATCATGTTGGATATTATCATTTAAAGACCCTATGAACACATCAATCATATGCTCCTCTGCAATATCTTTTACCCTTATGTTCAATTTTTGGAACTCCTCAATGTGCTCCATTATTGGACCCTTTTGTTTGAGACTTATCAATTGGCTAAAAAAAGTGTTGCTTTTTGTATCCTCATAATGTGCCATCAATTCTTCGATAAAAATTGCCCAAGTGATAAATTGTTTACGAGAGCAAAGCCATTGATACCATACAAACTGATTTGGTTCCAAATATAAAGTTGCCATACGTACCTTTTGTGTGTTTGCACATTATTGAGATCGAAAAATTGCTCCATCTGTAATATCCATGTTGCGGGATCCTTGCCATCAAACTTCCTCATATCGATTTTTGGAATATGGTGGGTCTTCGATCCAACATTAGAGTCTATGGAATCACGATTAACATTTATTTTGTTCTCATCGTGAGTTTCCTTTGGTACCCTTTCACCCTTATTGACCATTTCTTGTAGCAACTTATTCATATTTATCTTCAATTATTCCATCTTATCATCCATGCCATCAATTTTAGCTTCTATGCCTTTCTTTAAACCATCCATCTTAGCTTCTACATCTTTCCTTAAACCATCCATCTTAGATTATGTTGCTTTTCCTGCAAGTGACACTTGTTGCACTTGTTCTTGTAATTTTGATATATCATATAGCATTTCTTCTTCTTCTTCATGAGTCATGCTAGAGCTTCCAGGCTCCTTACTCGGCGTTTGCATTTTCTTTCCTCGGGGCATCAGTTACCGATAATAAGGCTCTATTATGCCCTTTGAATTCCTTCAAAATGAATTTTCAAACCAAGCTTAAGCAAAAATTTAAGAAAATCTACACACCTTTTTTCACTTTGTAGGAGCTTGATATTGCCTCTGATGTATCTCTGTACTTTCCAATCATCTAGTTCTGAATTTGAGATTTGTAGTAGCCCTTTGTTTCCTCTTTCCAATGCCACAAGTCTGACCCAAATTGGTTTCTCGAAGGAAGAGTTATGCGAAATCTCCCACAGTGACTTGATTATAGACTAGTTCAGTAGAGCTAACTTGTACGACGTGCCACGAGCCACTGTTTCAACCTTTCGATCTGCGAAATGCATACAAGAAACTACAGTCCGTCCTCTTTCTGCACCTTTTGATGAAATTTCAATCTGATCCCCAGAGAGAAAGTTATGATGATTTTCCCCAGGTCACCTGTTTGGAATGTAATTCAGGAGTCTGCAAAAAGACCAACTTCCTTAGATCATATCTCCGCAAATATCACGTGAAAAGCTTTGAAGTTTGGACCCAAGGTTCAGCGCAATTTCTTCTCAAATGAGATTTTTTTGCGACTTCTGAAACATCATAGAAAAAAGTTATAGCGAAAATGCCACGATGACCTGTTTGGAGTAGTGAAACCCTTGAATCCAAAGCTCTGATAGCAAATGTTATGAAACCAGCTCAAGAAAAGATAGAAAAGATAGATCAACGCATTAGAATTCAGCCTCTTTAAGGGGGAAACCTCCTTTACATTACATAAATGAACAATTCTTGGATGATTCAAATGACAAAACCTCCTTTCTATATATAGGAGTCTAAGGAGTCACAATATAAACCCGCCGACCTATCAATAATAATATAAAGCCACAAAAATAACAATAGAGGGATTCTATGGGGCACAGTAATAACAATATGGGGGCAATAGGGGCACAATAATATTAATAAGGGGTATAACTAGAATAGTAATGGGGTAATCACTAGTATTATAGGGACCCAACATACTCTTTGCAAATAGTGATTATTCTTGTTCACCTTACAAAGTAACCAAAACAGGTAATGACACCAACAAGTACTTAAAATTTACAAAGCAACAAACTATACAAAAAATATACCTAATATTTTCTTATCCTACGCTTATCGGTTCTCTTTTAACATCTATTATGCTTTGAAGTTTTCCTTAGGAACTATGTCAGTATCCTCTTTTTCACATATTGTTCTCCTTTCATTTGTTTTCATTACCTCTTTATCCTTCTTGGGATGAAGTTTTATATGTATCTTCCAACATATTTGATTCCCATGTCGATGCATGTTACAACGGGTACAAAAGTACTATCGCTTACCCATCGAAAAGGAAGTCTTCAAATGTGAAGGAGGTTATTAATGTATCATCTTGCATTTCTCACAATTAGCCACACAATGGTCAACCACATCACAAGAAGTGCAATGATACATGTCCCACAAATTATCGAATTGACCAACATTTAGAAGAATCCCATGACATCTATATCTATCCCTTGGGCTATAACTTTGATGATGTGGATGGGACATTGACATGCAAAGTCCTTTGAAGAATTCATCTTTCTTAGGTGACAAATTGACATTATCACTACCATCTTGGTGTCATGTATCATCATGTGATGATTTATTTGCCTCAAATAGTTCAGAACATTCTCCAAACTCTCTACGACCATATCCCAATCCTTGATATCCGGGTCTCTCTTTCAACATGATAGGATTAGTGATCCATTGGCCATTTATTTTGGGGCCTCCTCCTTTACAACTCATTGAAGCTAGCAGCTTCATCCGAGTGCCTTTAGTATGCTGTTCAAATGTCGTAAAAGATGTGTTATTAACATAAACTGAAGGATTTGAACTTGATATTTTGATTTCCTCCTTGGACTTGCTACCTATATTTTATGCTTTAGATGCTGATGACAAATTTGAATATGACTCAAGCCACCCACTTTTACCAAGCGTAATATAATGAGAATCTTTGAGATGTTGACAAAATTCACATGCATCCTTCTCCACATATGGTCCATCACATGTGTTTGGAACATTCCCACCTATTGGATCCACTTCGAAGGTATCCTTTGCTATCACTGGAGTGGAAATCTCACCATATTGTTCCTCAAGCACTTGTTGCAACTTAACGCACATATGCCCCTTCTCCACTTTAGGAATTTCAAGAATTCTTATTAATTCTAAATTCTCCATTTGAAGAGACAAATTCATCACCTCTAGCTCATTGAGTTGTAAATATTTTCCCAATCCTGCAACTTGGTCAGAACCAGCTTTGATAGCAATTGATTTGAAATTAGAGGAGAACTTCTCCTTCCTAAAAACTGACTGTCCTTTCACACTTCGGAAGTAAAAATGGGTCTAATGTAAACACAAGTTTTATGGTCTCTTCAAGGATAATGAGTTAGTTTCATGTTAACCTTAAACAAGCAACATACCATCATTTAAATCAAAGGCATTCAAGAAGAGAGACAACAGAAAATTTGATGTTGGAGTTCAACCTGCCTAATCTACATCTCCTGGCCTACTAACACAACTAGACCACTTCATACATATAAATGAGGAAGAGTATATAAAGTTTGTTGACAATATGAGTGGCTAGCTTTCCCTTCAAGGAGACATTCTCATAGAAATAAATATCAGTATAAAAATCATGACAAATTACATGCAGTCATGAAACAATCATCAAGAAGAGGGCTCTCATATCAAGTCCTTATAATTGATCTAAAAATCAGAAAACAATTACAACAATTCCACATTGAATTACAAAAAGAGAGCTTTCCTCAATATGACATAGTGTGAAAATGGAAACATGAGTTGTACCAAATAAGCCACAGCTGTTGAAGTTAACATCTCAAACCTACAAAATCCCTACACGGTCCAGTCCATGCTCAAACACCTTGAATAAATGCTCCAATACGCTGATTGATCCTAACACCCGTGGACCAAACCTACCAAAAGTCTCCTCAGATGTGCTCCAATCAGTAGACATATGCTTTTGTTGGATCCATAATGTCCAAAAACCCCTATATGAACAATTCTTGAGCTCCAAACGGAAAATAAATCAGTTATTTATGGCTAACTACATTTTCTTCTTATCCATCATACAAAATATATAAACTAACAAACAAAGTGACAATTATGCACCAAAATCCATTGAGGAGGTGACAATTTCAACTGCCAAAGGTACACATTTTCTGATAGTTAGTTTTTCCAATAAACCCCGTGAGTGCTAAAATGTGACCAGATGGCCCATATGGCCGAAGGTTGGGCCAATGGCCTGCCCCAACCAAATTAGGCACACATTCTTCTAGCATTTTGATCGCATGGTAGTTGATGTGGTAGAGGGTCATTACTAATGGCTCGACCCTACGATGTTAGCCATCTGAATCATTAGCCGTGGTTACACACAGATAATATGGACTAGGGATAGGCCTTAACTCTGCCCACCTCCCAAATACTTAATGCTTAGTCTCATCGAGGAAATATGACCAAGGGTTAGCCTAGTCCTAAGCCCCTCTCCACTATGTGCTAATTAGTCTCCTCTTGTGGTCTTGTGGAGGACTTATGACAAAGGGTCGAGGCTAATCCCTGAGCCCTCTTCCTTTGCGTTGGCTGTGAGATGGGATGGCAGGTGACTAGCGATTGGGGCTTACCACTTGGCCCCTACTCCCAAAACATGGCCATTGAAACTTTATATAGCACCAATTCCCTATAGGGTTAAGGAAGACAGTACAGTGTAGTGCTATGGCATTGGATTTGGTCAATGGAAGTCGCAGGTTTAATCCCGCCAAAGGATATCCGACCACTTAACAAAATCTTGCCCTACCACAAGGTGCTAAGTGGTGGCCTCTCATTGTGTGACATGGCATCCTCTCATTGGACCACCACAAACAAATCCAACCAACCAAAATGTGCCATTATTCCTTGTATGAGGAAGCCACTTAGCAAGCCAAAACTAGTCGATCCACACCAAGAAGAAATGGTTATATCTATGGGACGACTACCTAGTTAGTAGCCCAATTAGCCAATCCTGTAAATGTTTTTAGCTATTGTGCCAAAAAAACAAAACATCATATCTTTTTCATACAACATCTGATTTAGGTGAAACAAGTGCCATTGGAATAAGAACAATGAATTCTATGATCTGATGATAGATTTGAAGGATTCTAGGAACTATAATTTTTGAGCTAAATTGTGATCTTTGAATCATACCTCCCCACTAGGAACTTTTAGACTCCAGAAGTTAGCTTCTCCTAATAAAGAAAATGAGGTAAAAACTAAAAAAAATCGCAAAATAAATTCTTAGTTCCTTATTTCCAATTGGTTCTTGCATGCTCGAATCAAGGCATTCCACCTATCCTCTGTGTGAAGACCTTACAATCCTGTCAAGAATCGAACCACAATTATAATTACCATGCAGGAAGAAAAATATTGATCAATCAAATCTGAATATTCTCTTTAAACCCTTCATTCATGGCTCAAACAAATTCACTTTTAAGTTCCATTGTTGAAAACAATCTTAAATTTCCATCTTGGAAACTAGAAGCATTTCAATGTCTGCCATGCACTGATTCAAACTTTTCTTTACTCTCCTCGAATTGAATTTGTACACAAAAGTACTTTGGCTACAAAAATTCAATGCCATATATCGCTTTTTCCACAAAAACATAGTCATTTCTAGTACACTATTTAAAAAATTATTTCATTTACAACAAGTTTCATCGTCAACATTTATATTGGTGAGTACATGACGTAACTATAGATAAAGTGGATGACAAAAACTATTCATATCAAAATTCCTCAAACATTCATACTCATAAGCAAGCCAACAACATAACATGTCAAAGAAAAACACATTGATTACAAGTAGTGATTATTCTTGTTCACTTTACAAAGTATGAAAAACAGGTAATGACAACAACAAGCAGTTTCAATTTATAAAGAAACAAACTATTTAAACATTCTACCCAATATTTTCTTATCATAGGCTGATGGGTTCTCCTTCTATATCTATTTTTCTTTGAAGCTTTCGTCACGGGGGATTCGTTGGGGGAGCAATACCATACCACGTGAGTTCATATTGGGCTTATATATTGAGGAAAATATGGCATAATATATTGGGGGATATATAGGAGGCAAAGGGTTTTTATATTGGCAAGTATACAAAATGGAGCTCAATGTTAATGAAAAAATATAACTGGGTATAAAAAAATTTCATGAAAAAATGGATACATTCAATATATAGTGGAATTAGGAATTTTTTAAATTGGGAATGTGTATTGGGTTTGTATTGTTAGGGGGTTAAATAATGTGATTTCTAAGGGTATTTTCCAATATGTAGTCAAATAAAGGGTATTGTTTAATATGCCATGAACGCATGTGATAGATCATAGGTTTATTGAGTGAAGCCCCTATCGGTCTCCTTAGGAACTATTTCACTCTCCTCTTTTCCACCTACTCTAATCCTTGCATTCACTTTCAATACCTCTTTATCTTTCTTGGGATGTTGTTCTCGATGTATTTTACAACATATTTCACTCCCATTCCCATGCATGTTGCAATGGGTACAAAAGTGCTATCACTTGCCCACCGATAAGGAACTCTTCAATGTGAATGAGGCTATTCATGTTTGATGCCAAGAATTTGGTCCATTCTTTTGACCATCATCTTGCATTGCTCACAATTGGCCACACAATGGTCAAGTGAATAAAAAAAAATGCAAGGATACGTGTGCCACAAATTATCAAAATGGCCAACATTTGGAGAATGCCTATGACATTTATACATGTCCATTGGGCTATAACTTTGTTGATGTGGACTGGATGATGAGATGCAAAGTCCTTTGAAGTATTCATCTTCCTTGGGAGACAAAATGACATTATCACTACCATATCGGTATGGCATATCATCATCTAATGATTTGTTTGGCTCAAACAATTTAGAACATTCTCCAAACTCTCTATGACCATATCCCAGTCCTTGATATGTTGGTCTCTCTTTCAGCATGATAGGATTAGCAATCCCTTGGCCATTGATTTTGAGGCCTCCTCCTTCACAACCCATTGAAGCTAGTAGCTTTATACCAATGCATTTAGTATGTTGTTCGAATTTTGTTAAAAATGTTTTATTAACATAAACTAAAGGATTTTAACTTGATATGATGATTTCCTCCTTACAATTACCACCCATATTTTATGGTTTATATTTTGATGATGAATTTAGAGATGACTCAAGCCACCCACTTTTACCAACTAGCATATAAATAGAATATTTGAGATGCTAAAAAAATCGCATGCATCCTTCTCGAGATTGGGCAGATAACATGTGGTTGGACCACGCCCACATATTGGATCCACATCAGAGGTATCCTTTGTTGTCACTAGAGTGGAACTATCACCAAATTGTTCCTCAAGAACTTGTTGCATATGAAGGCACATGTGCCTCTTCTCCTCTTGAGTAATTTCAAGCATTCTTCTTCATTCAACATTCTCCATTCAAAGAGACAAACTCATCTCATCAACATCTAGGAGTTGTAACATTTTTTCCATATCATCAAATTGGTCAAAATTGGCTTTCATACCAATTGATCTAAAATTGGTAGAGAACCTCTCCTTCATAAAAATAGACTGTCATCTGACACTTTGCAAGAAAAAATGGGTGTTATGTAAACACAAGTTTTATGGTCTCTTCAAGGATAATGAGATTGTTCCATGTGAAATTTAAACAAGTCAAATACCATCATTTAACTCATAAAGGAATTCAATAAGGGAGACAACAAAAAATTGGGTGTCAGATTTCACCGCTTCTCGGCTACATCTCCTGCCCTTCTAACACAACTAGACTGCTCCATACATTTCAGTGATGAAGCGTACGTAAAGTTTGTTGAAAATGTGAGTGGCTAGTTTCCCCTTCGAGGAAATGCTCTAATACAAATAACTCTTACCATAAAAGGCATGAAAACCTATATTAGTCGTGAGACAATCATCTAGAATAGGGCTCTCATAGAAAGTCCCTATACTCGATCTGAAAATAAGAAAACAATTATAATAGTTTGACATCAAAGTAGAAAAAAAGAGCCTTCCTCAATAAGTCATAGGAAGAAAAGACAAACATGTTGTACCAAATAAGTTAAAGCTATTGAAGTAAACATATAAAGGATACAAAACCCCTACAAGGTCCTCTCCATGCTCAAAAGCCTTCAATAATTGCTCCAAACCATTGATTGATCCTGACACCCATGGACTCAAACCTGCCAAAATTCTCGTCATATGTCCTCCATTCACCAAACATAGGCTACCATTTGATACATAATGTCCAAAAACTCCTATCAGGACTCTTCTTGAGCTCCAAATGCCCAAAAAATCAACTAGTATTGTTAACTACTCTTTCTTCTTATCCATCCAGCAAACTGGATAAACTGACAAACATAGTGACAATTATTCCTTGAAGTCTGTTGAGAAGGCGAAAATTTTGCCTGCCAAACGTGCGTATTTTCGGATAGTTAGTTTTGCTAATAAACTCTGTGAGTAGTCAAATGTGGCCACATGGCCCATATTGTTGAGGGCTCAGCCAACAGCCCACCCGAACTGGCTTAAGCATGTTTTCTTCTAGCTGTTTGGTCGCATGGTAGTTGATGTGGCCAGGGGTCGAGGCTAACCACCCAGTCGTGCCATGTTAGCGATTTGAATCATTAGCTGATGGTTACGCATAAAAAAATATAGACTAAGGCTAGGCCTTAACTCCACGTAGCTCCCTAACAATCAACACTTGATCTCGTGGAGAAAATATGACCGAGGGCTAGGCTAGTCCCAAACCCCTCTCTAATAAGTGTTTGTCAGTCGGTGCCTATGGGCTTGTTGAGGACTTATGACCAATGGCTACAAATATTCCCCTAGCCCTCTCCATCTACATTGTTGGTCCTATGGGATGAGAGGTGATTGGCGATCAGAGATCACCACCCATCCCATACTCCCAAAACATGCCCATTGAAACTCTATATAGCACTCGTTCCCTATGGGATTAAAACAGATATTGCAATGTAGGGATAAGGTGTTGGACTTAGTTGATGAAGGTCGCAAGTTCAATCCTGCTTAAGGATATACAACACCTTAACAAATTTTGGTCCCACAACGAGGTGCCAACTGGTGCCATCTCATTGGCCTACGTGACATCCTCTCAATGCAGTGCTAGAAACAAACCCAAAAATTCAAAATGTGTCATTATGCCCTGTATGAGGCTTCCAATTAGCAAGCAAAAATTGGTCGATATTTGGTGAATAAACATGCTATAATTAGTGGGACCACTGCCAAGTAAACATCCTAGTCACCCAGCCCTACAAACGTTTTTAGTTACTGAGCAAAACAATCAAAACATCATAGCTTTGTCATACAATATCAGATTGAGGCAAAACAAGTGTCATTGGAATAAGCTCGACAAATTCTACAACTTGTCGCTAGTCTCAAAAGATTCTGGCAACTTTCATTTTTGAGCTAACTTTTGATCTTTAGATCATGCCTCCCCACTAAGAACTATTGGAATTGAAAACATAGCTTCTCGTAGTAAACAAAATGAGTTGAAAAGTCAAAACTTTCCCTAACTAAATCCCTAATGCTTTATTTTCAATGGGTTCCTACATGCTCCAATCAAGGCACTGCACCTATCCTCTGTGTGAAGACCTTACAATCTTGTCAAGAATCAAACCACAATTCTTATCACCATGCAGGAATACAAACATTGATGGATGGAATTTGAACATTCTCTTTAAACCCATCTTTCATGGCTCAAAAAAATTCATCTTGAAGTTCCATTGTTGAAGAAACAATTGACTTTACACCTTGGAAATGGAAAGAAATTTAATGCCTATATTGCACTGACTCAAAATCTTCTTTAATTTCCTCAAACTAACCTTCTACACAAAAGTACTCTGGCTACAAAAATTCAATGACACATTGGACTTTGTCCACAAAAACATAGCCATTTCTCGTACAATATTTAACAAAGATTTCCTTCACAACAAGTTTCATGTTGAACACTTGTATTAGTGAGTGCATAACTCAACTATAGACAAACTAGATAAAAAACACTTTTCATCCAAAAAGTCCTCAAACATTTCGACTTATAAACAAGCCAAAAACATAACATGCCAAAGAAAAACATACTTCTTGCAAATAGTGATTATTATTTATCACTTTACAAAGTACCCAAAACATGTAATGACAACAACAAACATTTACAATTTACAAAGCAACAACCTATACAAATAGTCTACCCATTATTTGCCTCTCCTAGGCTTGTGGGTTCTCTTTCTTCATCTATTCTACTTTGAAGGTTTCCTTAGGAGCTATGACAGTCTTCACATTGCCACCTATTGTGGTCCTTGGATTGGTTTTCATAACCTATTTATCATTATTATGATGAAGTTTTCGATGTAGTTTCCAACATCTTTCATTCCCATGCCCATGCATGTTGCGACAAGTACATAAGTACTATCACTTGCACAATGACAAGGAAGTATTCAAATGTGAAGCAGGTTATTCATGCTTGATTCCAAGAATTTGTTCCACTATTTTGACCATCACCTTGCGTTACCCACAATTAGCCATAGAATAACCAACTACATCACAAAAGGTGCAAGGATACATGTCCCACAAATAACCAAAATTATGAACATTTAGAAATTTTCCATGACAAATATACCTATCCCTTGGTCTATAACTTTGACGATGTGGAATTAACAGTGACATGCAAAGTCCTTTTAAGCATTCATCTCTCTTCGGAGAGATATTGACATTATCACTACCATCTTGGTGTGACATTTCATCATTTGATGATTTCTTTGCCTCAAACCATTTAGAACATTCTCCAAATTCTCTATGACCATATCCCAATCGTTGATATCTTAGACTCTCTTTCACCATGATAAGATTAGTTATCCCTTAGCCATTGGTTCTAAGGCCTCCTCCTTCATAACCCATTTCAGGTAGCAGCTTCATAGCAATGGCTTTAGTATGCTATTCAAATTCAGCAAAAGATGTGTTATTAACATAAACTGAAGGATTTTAGCTTGATATGTTGATGACCTCCTTGGACTTGCCACCCATATTTTGTTATTTAGATTCCAATGACAAATTTTAATATGGCTCAAGGCACCCACTTTTACGAATACGTATATAATGAGAATCTTTTAGATACTCACAAAATTTACATGCATCTTTCTCCACATAGCATCCATAACCACTGTCTGGACCATGCCCATATATTGGCTTCACTTCGAAGGCGTCACTTGCTTTCACTAGGTTGGAAAACTCGCCATATTGTTCCTCAAGAAAGTTTTGCAACTGAAGGTGCATATGCCACTTCTCCTCTTCAGTGATTTCAATAATTCTTCTCAATTCAATATTCTCCATTCGAAGAGAAAAATTAATCTCCTCTATCCCTTGGAGTTGTAGCTTTTTTACCATACTTGCAACTTGGTCAGAACCAACTTCGATACCAATTGATTTGAAATTTGAGGATAAATTCTCCTTCCTAAAAAATGATCATCCTCTAATTCTTTGCAAGTAAAAATGCACCTTATGTAAACACAAGTTTTATGGTCTCTTCAAGCATAGTGAGTTAGTTTCATGTGAACTTTAACCAAGTAACATACCATCATTTAACTCATAATGGCATTCAGGAAGAGAGACAACAAACAATTTTGTGATTGAGTTCACCCCTCCTAGGTTACATCTTCGGGCATACTAACATGCCCAAACCACTCCATACATTTCAGTGATGAAGAGTAAAAAAAGCTTGCTGAGAATATTAGTGGTTAGTTTCCCCTTTACAAAAATGTTCTCATACAAATAAGTCTCACTCTAAAACACATGACAACGTAGAATCAATCACGAAATAATCTTCAAGAAAAGGGCTCTCGCATGAAGACCTTGTACTCCATTTGAAAACAAGACAACAAGCACAACAATTCCACATTGAAGTACAAAAAGAGAGCTTTCCTCAAGAAGACATAGTGATAAATACAAATATGAGTTGTACAAATAAATAAGAGCTACTATAGTTAGCATCTCAATGCTACAAATCCCCTAGAAGGTCCTCTCCATGCTCAGAAGCCTTTAATAACTTCTCTAAACCATTTATTGTTCGTGACACCCATGGACTCAAATCTGGAAAATGTCTCATCATATGTGCTCCAATCAGTCAAAAAAGGCTTCCATTGGATCCATAATATTCAAATACCCCTATTTATACTCTTCTTGATCTCCAAAATGCCAAAAAATATACTAGTTATAACTCTCTCAACTATTTCCTATTATCCATCCTACAAACTAAAGAAACAATTCTGCCGTGAAAGCCACTTGAGAGGCAACAATTTTTCCCACCAAAGGTGTAAATTGTGAGATAGTTAGTTTTTCCAATATCTCCTCTGAGAACTAAAATGTGGCCACATGGCCCATGTTGTCGAGGGCTAGGCCAACATGCTGCTTGTGCCTACCTAGGCACCTTTTCTTCCAAGATCGTTGTCACATTGTAGTTGATATGTCTAGCGGCCAGGGATAAATGTGCGACGCCATCGCACTAGCCCTTCAAATAGTTAGCGGGTGGTTATTCATCGGAAATATGGAATAGGGCTAGGCGTTAACTCCTCCCATCTCCCAAATACTCGACACTCCGTCACATTGAGGAACTGTGACCAAGGGATGGGAGGGTCCCAAGCTCCTGTCCACTAAGCGCTCGTTGGTCTCCTCATGTAGTCTTGTAGAGGACTTGTGATTGGGGGTTGTGGAGAGTCAACCATCCCTCTCCCTTCGCACTATTGGTAGTATGGGATGGTAGGTGACTGGGGGTTGGGGCTCACTGCCCAACCCCTGCTCGCAAAATACACCCATTAAGTTTTTATATAGCACGTGTGCCCTATAACGGTAACAAACATGGTGGAGTGGAGTGTTAAGTAATTGGAGTTGGTCGATGTAGGTCCCAAGTAATATCCTACCCGAGGCTATGTAATTTCTTAATAAAACTTTTTCGTACCAAGAGGAGCCAGGTGTTCGCCTTTGGTTGGGTCACATGGCATCCTCTCATTGGACCACCACAAACAAATCCAACCAATAAAAATTCACCATGCCTTGTGTGAGGTTATGACTTTCTAAACCAGGAATTTTCCATACATGCCTAGTAGACATGCTCACATCAGTGGTACGACTACCAAGTTAGCAGCCGAGTCTCGCAACCGTGCAAATTCTTTTAGTTGTTGAGCCAAATGATTAGAACATCATAACTTTGTCATACGACATTGGATTGAGGAAAAACAAGTGTGGTTGGAATCTGAATGACGAACACCATGAATTGATGCTAGTATCTAATGATTTTGGGAACTTTCATTTTTTAGCAAATTTTTTATCTTAAGATCAATGGCTTATGAATATCACATGTCAAAATAACCATAACTCATTTCATATGATATCATTTAATTAATCAATGTAGGTAAAAAATAAATATCAACCTTTGATTTGTGTATATTATTAAGAATATTATAGAATATTCTACGGAGGTTAAATTGTTACCATCCACCCAATAATTATTGATACTTAAATTAAAATTTTGAAATCATATTCCATAATACACATGCTTATTAGAGACAACTGTTTCTTAAAACAATTTAAATTATATATAATTAACACAACTACAAATATATTATACTATAATTATTAATTAATATACAACTATTGATCACTTCCATCATAGGAAGTTTAGGGAGGCTTTAGAAATTGATAAGCATGGTAACAATTTGAATAGGGATGTTAAAAGGATCGAGTCTGTGGGAGGTCAGAGAGAGCGGAGCTGTAGCGAAGAAAAAACCCTAAACAATGTCTGGCCACAGCAAGGGAGGTAAGGGTTTGGGAAAGGGAGGAGCGAAGAGGTACAGGAAGGTACTGAGGGATAACATCCATGGCATTACCAAGCCTGCCATCAGACTTCTTTCCAGGAGAGGAGGCGTTAAGAGCATTAGCGGAATCATGTATGAAGAGACCAGGGGAGTATTGAAAATCTTTCTAGAGAATGCCATCAGAGACGCCGTCATTTTCACTGAGCACCCCAGGCGCAAGAATGTTATTGCCATGAATGTCGTCTATGCGCTCAAGAGGCAGGGCAGATCCCTCTATGCGCTCAACAGACTCTGAATACCTTCGGAAATTGTTTTCCGTTTCAAAAATCTGTTCCCGCGGGCCGTCTCTTCTAATGGTCAGGCGAAGCCATCAGTTTTGGTTGCTAAGAAGTTAGGGGAAGGTGGCTTGGAGCTACTTCGAAGCGAGGCCACTGTGGACTGCTCCTATAATCTATCGCAGGAGGAGCCATGCACAAAGATCTCACTCTGCGATGCTCTCATCGTGAGGAGCGGGACAAATGTGACCCGTGAGGTTTTCGAATCCTCGCGTGGGAGGCTCAAGGTAGTCGGAAGAGCGGGTATGGGGAAAATAATGTGGATCTTCAGGTAGCCACCGAGTTTGGATGCTTGGTCGTCAATGCTCCCACTGCCAATACCATTGCAGCTGCTGAACACGGGATCACCTTGTTCGCATCTATGGCGCGGAAATTGCCCCAGGCTGATGCTTCCATGAAGGCTAGAGCCAGATCTGACCCAGATCTGCATGAATATTCATCTGTTTTCCAGATCCAAGTTAACCTCTCGGGCAAGACATCAATGTTATGGGCACGCGCAACGGATCTTGTGTAGGACCTTTTGCAAAATCTTGAAGGCCGGCTAGGGATCCCCTCATCTTGCCTCAGACTGGTCTACAAGGGTAAGCAACTTATGACTACCCTTCCTCTCTCTTTTTACAGCATTCAGAGGGATGCCTCTATTGTAGCCACTTTTCGTTTGAGAGGGGGTTCCTTCAAGCAGACCTCCTCTGCCCCTTCTTTCTCTTTTAAAGATGCTGTCCGCAAAGATGCTGCCCATTCACAGCCTTCTTCTTCAGTAGGCCATCCCTTTGAGGCTCCAAAGCCTTTTCTGGTAGACAAATCAGAGGACATTCCTTCCATCAATCTCTCCCATCCTGGGATTGATGACCGCTATCAACTTTATGCAGAAGCCGCTCTTGTATGTAGATTCAATGGGCTATGGCCTCGCACATCAGATCCATACCAATGGATTCATACCAATTGGACTAAAAAAAGCGAGATACACCTATGTTCAAAAGGATTCTTCATTGTGGGTTTTAACCGAAATGAAGATTATCAGAAGGCCTTAAAGGGAGGCCCTTGGTTTTGGGGCTCGGCACGACTTTTTCTTACTCCTTGGTTTCCAGACTTCGACCCTTATACAACTGTTATCACCAAAACTCCCATTTGGGTCAGGCTCCCGAACCTTCCGGCGCATCTATGGCATGTTTCGGTCTTCATAGCAATTGCGGAAACGCTAGGATGTTACCTGGCCGTAGATTCTTCTCGAAAGGAAAATGGGCTCTACACATTTGGTAGAATCTGTGCAGAAATAGATATAAGCAAAGGATTGCCCGATCAGATTAATCTCAAGTATGGAGATTTCCATTGAACTCAAACCTTGGATTACGAGAACACAGCTTTCCGTTGCCACCATTGTCATCAAGCAAGACATCTCCAGAGTTCTTGTCCCCAGTACCTCGACAAAAAGAAGATTCCAAAGCGCAAGCCCAAGTCCAAAAGTTGGAACCCCTCTGCGCCTCCCCAACCTTTGGAGGATTCAGATTCTGGCAGTTCAGATGAGGAGGAAATAGTTGCAGATGGACAGAACGTTGAGATGCCGGCGGATGCTCCCTTGGATGATTCGGCAAACCCCTCCATCTCTCAGATACCCCAGAAACATTCTCATTTCACTTCTTCCTCAGATTCTGAGAAGGGTTCTCCGCGGCCAGGGTAGATTAGTCTTCAACTTGTTTCGGCTCAGCCAAATTCCACTGATTGGGTCAAAGTAAGCAAGAAAAAAGGGAAAAAAAGCCGTGTGATAGTAACAGCCCCCTTAGGGTAGTTCTATCTGCTTAGTTTTGGTTCTTTGTTATTCCATGTTCTATTTAAGCCTCTCCTGGTTCTTAGCCAAGGAGCAAGGTGGTGCCCATCTCCTTGGGCCCCTTGCTCTTCTGCTTTGCTTGCATGCAAGCATGATTGTACTATACTCTTATCATTTTTAATAGAATTAGTCTTTACTCAGAAAAAAACAATTTGAATAGGGATGAAGGTTGGAAAATTAGCACCAACTCGTTCCGTGCTGTCCATTCCTAATATATATATATATATATATATAATTATATATATATATATATATATATATTGTAGACATAGCAATTCTCTTATATTTCCAATTTTGTTTTATTTATTCATTCATTTTTTAATTTTTTTTTTTGTTTCAATTTTTTTTTGTTTATTCATTCATTTTATAAATTTATTTTTATTTTTTATTTTTTTTATTTTTTATCTTTTTGATAGATCCTACTTTTCGATTCCCTTTAATTTCTCCATAAATTTAGCAGTTTTAAACGTTAAATATTGATCACTTTTATTATTGTTATTAGTAAATTTATTTATTAATTTACTTATTGATTTCTTGATTTATTTGTTTTTTGAGTTTTTAACTTTTGGACATTCGAGCAGTTCATTTTGGTTTCTTCTCATTTTCTCTAGAGCATCTACAGCTATATATATATATATATATTTGAGGTTAGATCAGATGCTCCACCTTTGCCCTAATGATGAACCAGGGTAGAGGGTTCAAAACGTTGGCTCCAAATAATTACTCGATGTGATCTCTTTGAAAAAAGTCATTTTAAACTATCATCATGTCTGATATATATGTGTGTGTGTGTGAGCAACATTATGTTACTATAATTGATTTAAATATTAACCTACACTTCATAATTATTAATTGTTGTTCTCTAATTCAATATGAAATAAACATAAAAATAAAAATAATAAAATAAATAATTAGAATTATTAACTATTAATAATTACACCTACTTGAATCCATCTTAATTCTAGATCTATCGTACAAAGAAGGATCAAACCTCTCTAGGTGCAAACATTTCTTCGAATTTTACACTCAAAAAAATTTTACACATCAACAAATCTGATCCCTCTCTAGATCGAGAGTTAAATATATCTAAACTTATTAATGTGTAAATTTATATCTCCTAATATCAAACAATTTTAAATTGAAAATATATGAAAAAGCATGGAAATAGAATAATATAATATTTAGGAAAAAGGCTCAATGATAACAAACATTTACACATTCATTTTCCATTAATGAAAATAAATACAATAAGTGATAAAGAGGTTTAATTGTTTTTGTAAAAATTTATAGTTTATATTTATAGAATTAAATTATTATTTTTGGATATACTTAATGCAAATGATAACAGGTAAACATTATATGTTTGTTATTTAATTTTTTAAAGTGCCAATCTTATTATAACTTAAATAATTTATTAAGATAAAATAACACATAGCATTTTTACCTTATTCAAATATTTTATATATATATATATATACTCGTCTTTTTACTTTTCCTCTTTTGTTAGGGAAAATAAATTAACTTATTTCTTACTTTAAAGGCAATCCATAATTATCCTAATAGTGTTTTTGAAGCTTTAATCTATTACAATAATGTTCACAACGCATAAATAGTAAACATGTCACTCACTCAAATTTGAATTTTGATAGGAATATCATTCGACCAACCACAAATGATTAAAATATATTTATTAAAAACATATTTTGAAAAATATATATCAAAAAGTGTGGAAGGATTACTCTTCTCCTTAATTTTGAGTAATTATAATAAACTTATCATTTTCATTTTCAAATATTTAAAAAAAAAATTGTTATTAGTACATTTCGAAATAGATATCCTTCTCATATTGAGAATTTGAAAGCATATATTTATGGGATAGAAAGTTTCACTCATTTTATATATGTATTGAATTATTTTGTTAATAATATTCTTTTAAATGTTACATGTTCTCTATATATACTAGTAAAAGTATAAGATTTTTTTACTTTTAATTGTCTTATAGTTTTCTTATATATAGTTGATATAAAATTATGTTGAAGAGATTGGATTATTTCATTTATGGTATATATATATATATATATATATATATATATTATATTTTTAGTTTCAATCATAAAATTATGTTTTCCTAATGGTTTTCATAGGTGTTTAATAGTTTAGTATGGAGGAGATGTCCCATAACATTACATTTTAAAATAGTAGAATAATATTTTCATTAAAATTTTAAAAAATAGTTAAAAATAATGAAATAAATGCTTCAATTTCCACCTCAATTTTATATGATCTTCATGAGATAAAGTAATTTATGTTAAAAAATAACTTATTTATAACTACCTTTTACTTTTTCTTACTGATGAGATGAATAATTTCCTCACTACTTAATATGGAGTTAACTTGTGACACCTAAAAATAATATTAGGGAAAGAAATTTAACTCCTTCTTAGTTGGAAGGTAAGGTTTAGGTTGTTGATATTGGGTCAATTCATAATTATCCTCACTTAAAAGTGTGTTGGCTTCTTGGGGCCTGACCCAGGTCTGGAGTTAATTAGCCAAACAAATCCCTGTACTATTGGCCCTTTCAACAATAGTCCACAGAGCCCGAATTGAGGTCTCACCTAAAGTATTATGGGAGGGTGCTAGAACCAGGTTTCTGCACCCTCGAGATGTCTGATGAGGTCGACTAGTCCTTTGTTTTCCCCACATGCAAGTGGCTTTGCGCGCCTTCCGTTCCTCGTGACCTGATACTCTGTCTTCATGCAACCTTAACCAAGGACTATGCCGCACTCTTTGCTATTACCCGAGATGTTATTTATCTTCCATTTTTGCTTAAACACCTTCGCCTACTTAACTATCTTAATTTGTACTTAACAATACAAAACATTCATACAAGTTCGTGCAGTGTAAATAAACAAGATATTTGCAAATTATATCCAATCATGCATTAAACTAGGAAAATATACATATAATTATATCAAAACTTCTCTTTATTGATTCTTGAAATGTTACGAACTTGACTACCCTATGCACTTAGCTGCAAAGGTCTGTGAACTCAGCTGTAGACTACTAGGCCTCTATGCACTCAGCTGCAAAGCTTTCGCCTACTCCACAACCCACATACACACTTTACACTTAGACTCAATTACTTATACTTCTCATGCTCCTATTCCATAAGTTCTTGGTTCTCTTTTACAATTAGAGCCTCGCTCTATTTATACAATCCCATGGTTCGCGGATCATGGGTAGGTCTATCTAGCTAACATTACACTACAAAACTATCGCAGACAACCCTCTAACTCTATCATAATTTTGCGCCCCACACCCATAATTCGCAGAGCTTTACAATAAGATTTCGTCAAAACTTGGGCTTTAAGCCGTAAAGCATGCCTTGGGGGGGATTCCATGCCCAATAGGTGCTCAAAACAAGCATCATGACTCACCCTCGAGTAACTCTATCGGCAGGAAGATCTTTGCGTAGAGTATGTCCAACTGTTCTCAAACTGCGTCAAGGTCAAAAATGCACTGGGTTGTTGCTTGCTGGATCTACTGCATACACTGTTTCTAGACCTCTATGTCAGGAGTGCTTCTTTGCATCAATATGTGCATCCCCTACATGTGTGTGAGCTTGCCTTCAATTTCTACCATGACGATGAAGGCCATGTCAATTCAAGGCTGAACACACACCTTTAGGACTACTTCCTTATGTCGTGCTACATCCACCTGCTCCTTCAGCACTTTAGCCTCTATATTTGCGCAAGCCTCTGAGTGAGGAACACAATCTACGCAATTCCTCAAACACTGTCATAATGATGTTGGACTTCTCACACCTCTATCTCTAAACGTTGGATGTTGGGGTGCTCCTACAGATTTGAGAGGACCTCAAGCGATGCTTCCAACATACTGGTGCAGTCTTGTACTACGCTAGTAATCTCATTCAGTCCCACTATGATAGTGCTAGCATGGCTTTATCTAAATTCCTTGGGGGTGGACGGCTATGCCTTCAATTGCAGATCGGAAATCTGAAGTTTCAGCTTCAATTGAACCTTTGTCATTTCTTCCCTTACCCCACAGACCCATCATGCTAGCTTGTGGATCCACACGTCTACTAGAATGTTTGCTATGATGGCTAGCTTTGGGACACTTTGGCAAGTGTCGTCTATTACCTGTACCAGTTGCTGGTTCTGTGATACCACTTTGTCGTGCTGCAAGCTCAGTTGTTCCATATTGATTTTTTTCTCATGGAGGACTTACAGTGTGTTACTCTCCCTAGTGTGCAGCTTTGCAGTTATCCCATCCTGTAAAACATATAAGGTCTCTTGCAGCAGCGCAGCGATATTAAGACCGAGACCTTTCAATGCGCTAGCCGTAGGCCTGTCAACCTCATTTGATCTCACTAGTGCCCCTTCTAACAACACTATGGTATTCATCATCTGTGTGTGCAGCATTTGCTTTGCTACTTTTGAGCTAACTATGAGGCTGGTCAAAAGGGTACAAACCTAAGGGCGTCACACTTGTAATTCCTGCAACTATGCTTTGAGGAACCCCAACAGGATGTGGTTCTCCTCCATGAAATCTTGGAGAACCTCATTGGTGACATCACGCACTATCTAGCCAATGTCATGCAGATCACCCTCGGTTAGGGTGACCAGGTCAATAGACAACTTCAATGCCTTGGCCTTCTTATGTGACCCTACCCGCTTTGTTGGGTGATGGCACTTCCACTAAGTTGACACGGTTTGTGGGTCCACGCCTCCCTCTTCTGTCTCTGCTTCATCTCCCTGTGAAGGCGTCGTTTGGCCCTCGCCATACTTTGTAGTTGCCTCCTGTGCTCCTGCTGCTGTTGTAGCCCTTTCCTACTTAGTCTCTTTCTGTGGAGTGTCCTGCGCCACCCTCACTTCTGCTGTCGCTACTTCCTTTCTTCACTTTTCAGCCAACTGTATGATGTGTAGCTTAGACTCGTATTTCTTCCTCTGTGTCATCGACTTCTCTATCTCTGTGATGTTTGGGGCGCACCACTCCAGCGGCCGTGCCTCTAGTACATTAAAATTCCATTGTCTATAGCTACAAAGAGCAGCTTTATCCACTCTTTGGTTAGATCCTTGTGCGCTCTAATATAAATGTTATGCATTTCCAATTTGAATTCTTCAAAACTCTGCAGACTGTTGTAAATAGTGCGTGACAACCGTGGCTTATGGTTGATCCCAATTCTGATGTTCATGTCCATGAACACCCAAAGTATTTTGTTCTCATGGATCATCTTAGCATCCTTTATTACCCAAAGCGAAGCATACATCGTCGCCTCTGGTAGGTCCCTCTCAATTATGAGGAATTGATGATAGTCGGGTAATTCCCATGCCACGAGCACTATGGAGAGCAGAAGCCATGCATAGTGGAACGTTTTCCCCTATTCTTCAGCTTCATGACAATTTTCTAAAAATTCCTTGCACAAGAACTCAGATCAGTTAAACTAGACCCCCTCCACAAATTGTCAATCAGTGCTACCACCACCGTGGGGACTTCGTCCACAAGACTCTTGCGTATAAACTTTCCTACTAGGATTTGGGTCACCACGTGTACTACTTTCTCCTTCATGCTGGAGATGGCGTAGCCCCTCTTCTTCTTTTCCAGCTTGTACTTTTTCTTCATGGCCTTTGTGACAGCCAATTCATTACGCTTCCCTTCCAAGATGTCTGCAGGATCCTCCCTTTTGCATGGTAGCTGGGAGATGTGGTGAATCAAGTCTGTCATAATGGGGATGGGCTCCTACAACAACAAAAAACCATCATGCACCAGGCAGAGTAGCTGTCTGATGATGAAAATGGTTATCAAGGTGCGATCGAATGCGACACCCATAGCAGATTTAGTAGCCTTGCCTTTTCCACTGCACGCAACCACTTTCATGGCTCTAGTTCTATAACCCCCACTGTAGTGTTATGATTTGGATTCATAAGGTATCTGGTCTCAAGGTGAGGGAACTTCTCATTGTCAATGACGTCCCAATCTTCGAATTTCAGGCTCGGCATGCATCCCAAGTGCGTGCCCTCAAACGTAATGTTGTCAGGGCAGAGCGAAGTCTGGAACAAACTCTTGGTCACGTCCAGGTCATTGGGCACCTTAGCCTTCCCTTTTCTCAAGGGGATGTAGGTGAGCAATCTTTTTGTGGGGTGCGCAGGTTGAGTGTCATCCTTCATGCCTTCATCCTTGTCCTCTACGATGGTAAGATCCTCTAGATATTTTTCTTTGGCATTGGTCTCTATGATGACAGCTTTCCCCTTCTCCTTCATTGACAGCTTGGTACGCAGCGGGTTCTGCGAGGACACATGTACAGGAACCATTACTTGTTTTTCCTTCTTGGCTTTTGGTGTGCATGGTGAATTTGGGATTTCTTCGACAATCCTGACACCTTCTAGAGCATCGCCCATAGCCAGGGCTTGCGGAGCCTCTTCAACGGTCATTTCTATTATCCCCTTAACATTCTTAGCTGCTGCCATCGTATCTGTCTAGAAATTTTGCACTCGCGAACTCAGGGGCACAATCAGTTCTTGGCACACAACAATCGGGGATCTACTCAATAGCTCAATTTGCAAATCACCAAGTGTTGTTTGTTGGGTAGCCTTTTGTATTTTATAGCACCTTTTGAATTTTAATTTCACCATTCCCCCCAAGTCAGGCTCATTAATGCTCCGTTGGTGGTAGATTTTCCCAAATATTGCCCACAAATCATGTCTTAAATGCCTTTCGCCCACTCCATTTGACCTCAAGTCGAGCATCCCATCGTGAATAGTGAGTTCAATGGTCACTTTCTGGCCAACCTGCATGGCAGCGCAGCCCCCTGTGCACGGTCGTGGATCTTGTGACCTTTTGTTTCTACACATAGCTCAAACCTCGCGCAACTTCCACGCAGAGTATTTTACAATCTTGCACTTCCTTTCAACTACTTGGAGAGCTAAGATTGTTCCTCCTTCACCTAGTCGAGTGGTCGCGCCACCTGTGTGCGGTTTCCTCCAGTCATTCACCGTTCTTCCAGGGAAATCCCTACCTTTCACCACTACTACTGGTGTCACACACCTTATCATTTATGGCGCATCACCCTAGTTAATTGTCTTAGTAATATGTGGTCCAAGCCAAGGCATCAAACTGATTAATTCACAGCGATAGTCTTCAAACTTGTTAGCATGATCGTGTGCACCATGTTTTATCACTGTGCTCTTCTTATTGAGAAAATTGTCCCTTATCTCTTCTTCCATCTTCTTCACTTCTTCTTCTACCAAAGCGTTTTTCTTCCTTAATCACACCTTTTTTTTTTCAAGTTCATGGAGCCTAAAATTTCCCTATTTTATTTCTTCCTCAAGTCCCATGGATTTTTCTTCTTGCGACTGTGTGATCCCTTCTTTCCAGGCTCCGTGAACCATCGCATCTATTAGTGGTACTATGCGTGGACTAGGATTTTCATGCTCGATGGGGATTATAACATTAGATTCATACTTCAGCTTCAAAGGTGCCTGCACAGTTAGGGTCTTGCACATGGTCCTATAAGCCCATAGAACCGTTGGTACATGCAGGTCCCAGTCAGCCCGTTCACATTGTGGACCTTGTTCATTGATGCGCATACTTTGTTAAAAGATTCTGCATGGATATCCTTCTACACACTGGGTCTTTCCATATGTCACGGTCCTAGCCATAGGGGTCATCTGTGCCATTATCTTGCCTACACCTGCTTACTGATTGTGTCTCCTACCACGAGGATTGTGTGCATTCCAGCAAGTTTTGTACCATATGCTAGTATCCACCTAGAAAGGTCGGCGTGGGCCATTCTGTCTGTAATACTTGTACATCAACTGCATCTGAGGCTTCCAAAACTACATGCGCATCATCCTTTTGAATTCACAATAATCCTCAAAACTCTTCTGGTGTGTACCCCACCATCTTACGGGCATACCGCACAGTACCCATTTTAGAGTGTCAAACCGCTTTTGTTTCGACACTTCTCTTTCAAATTTGTTCAGGAACTCCTTTGCTCCACCTAATACGTCATACATAGGTAGATCCCTTACTCTTTGCTATTAGACAGCGCAACGATCTCATCATCATGTTACACTTGAGCATGGTTACCTGATATAACTGGTTCTACCATCATTTTATCTCCTCATTAGAATTTAATGTGCAGGAGCTTTCACGCTCCAATGAGATTCGACCATCCACAGTTGGATTTACCTAGTCTTGCTCATGCACAGTTATCTTGTAGATAATGTCTACATCATTGTCATTGTCATAGTCGCGCATTGGCTCTATGTATTGAGATCCTCCCACAGGGTATAAAGGTACCACTGCACGGAGTGAATTTTTCTCAAAAATCATCTTGTGCTTCTTTAGATTTATCACTCCATTCATGTCAGTGGTCCAATCTATTCCCAATAGCGCGGGGTAGGGATTGTTGTCATCAACAATCTCTACCACTTTGAAATCTGCTAGTGCGCTCACTCCTTCAATATCTATTGTGATTCCCTGCAATCTCCCCCTAGGTAGGATATTTTGCTGGTTTTTCATTAGGAGTTGGATAGGAGACCATTGCAACACAGGCTTGCCCATGTGTTCCCATGTCTACTTTCGCACGATGTTCCCATCCGATCCTAGATCCATAATCACTTGATCCATCTCATATTCCCCATTGTGCGCGGTTAATCGTATCTCCCTTCCTCTTCACATTGTCTACTTCCCGAGCTTCTGGGCTACGTGTGGTTCTCCTGGCATAGTCCCAACACATCTAATTATGAGCTCTTGCCGACCCTTAATAGCCTTGCTGTTGCACAACAGCTTCATGCATGTCTCCTATAATGTAGAGAGCATCGATGGGTCCATTTCTGGCTCTAGTCTATCTTTACCTCCGGAAGTGGAGGCATGTGCAAAGCTCCTCTTAGCTTCCACGAATGTTTGCTTAGCACGCTCCAAATCAAATTATGGTTTATTTGTTGGAGCCTTGTGAACATAGGTACTTTCTTCAGGCTACTTTCCTTTGTCATCCACCGTCATAATACCACTCTGGAGCACGATATTTACATTAGTGTCTTGCTCGCACAACTCAGACCTCATCATTTGCAGGTTTTGAGCCACGGGAGGTTGGTGTGCTCATGTATCATGCAACCTCGCTTTCAGTGTTAGACAGTCCTCTGTCTCATGTTCGAACAATGTACAATACAAGCACGATGGTCACGTTGGATTCATATTATCGCGGGCATAATGTCCTGGCCCTCCACTATTGTAACATATCAGTTGTCCGCGATATTTTCCTTGTCCCATTCCACCTCGGCCTCGTCCACACCTTTAAAATCCGGTGCACGTCATTCTTGTGTTTTAATTAAGGGCCCTTGTTTTGGCCTAAACTCTGTAGGTAGGAGTCCAATTCATCATCAGTTCATAACTTCTACAGGTGCGCTCATCATGTCCTACTGATCTCGAGAAATTACAGAACAACTACTGTGGATTCTACATATACTTTTGTAATAGATGGAAGTTATCTATAGCATGCTTCCCTCTTATCTAACAAATCACGCACGATAATGCAAGCACAACGCTTGGTCGTACTTGTACCTCCAGTGTTAGTGGAATTGGCCCTCCTCCCGCAAGGTAATTTGCAGACCTCGAACAACGGTCCTTGTCGTGCCCCTGGCCCTTGCAGTTTATGCACCATACCCCGTCGCTCACTTTTGGATGAGGCATTCCTATCTTGCTTCAAACTCTGCATCTCAAGGCATGAGTTTTTCAACTGTGTGAATCTGCTAGACTCCCGCATTAGGATCTTTTATGAGAGTCTCATGTAATCTCATCGCGACCTCCAAAGCTTCAGCCTGAGTGGTTAGCCTTTCTTGTAACAACGCATTTCGTAGATGTGGTGTTAACGACGATACAAACCATTCACAGTATTTCCCATCTATTAACGCCATGTTCGCTTCGCAAATTGTGCACTTTAGTCTTTCATCCAACTCCCACCGGGTTTTGCCTAGTAGCATTGAAATTTCCTTGAATCCAATGATTATCTGTGCCTTTGATTTTGGCCTCGTAAATTCTTTACTTAGCGCAGCTTAGATATCTGTTATTCCCAAATTTAGATTGTCATTGGAATGCTTAATGTACTAGGTCAGTGCGCGATCCTGTAGAGCGGTAAGCACTGACCAACATATCCTTCTTTATATTGTCATTTGTGACACCCTGTGTTTCCCATACAACTTTTATCACGAACCAAAATTGGTCTGGATCTTCATTCCCTACTCCCTTGAACATTGGTAACTTTATCACGGTGGCCATACTGCTTTGTCGTGGTGGCGGAGGTGGTAAGGGTGAAGTTGGGGGTGACGATGGTGAAACTGGTGGTGGTGTGGGTGGGGTTTGTATGTATGCACGAAACTCTCTACTTTATCAATTTGATTGTACTTCTTGGTGAAACCTTCATGAGCTCTTCCTTGCCTCCTCGCGGAGGTGAAATCAAGGGGCTAGTTTTGAGTATACCATCCCACTCTACGTAGCCCTAAAAATAAATTTATTTGTATAATCTGTTTTTCACACAATACCATTTTAACCCAAGTGTTCAAAGATCTAACATACTTACCCTGTGGTCCCTTAATGAAGCGTCATTCTACGTCGCTATAGCTGACTGAAGTATCTACCGCGAATTCAGTGATGAGCCCTCCTATGATTCGATCTAGCTAGTGATCAACAACGTGCGCAATCTTATCTTCCAATGCTTCGATTCTACACACCAATTTTGGAGTCCACACAATAGGTTTATCGAGTTTACACCTTCCTTGGTTATCTACTAGCCTCACGATCCACTTGTAGAACTCGGTAGGGAAGGATGCAAAGAAAATTTCATGGATTTCCATGTACAAGTAGCAATCTAACAATTCTTCCTTTGATAATTGCAGATTCCTATTTTCCTGCTCCGCAAACTTGTGAATCTTTCTGTCCAACCACTCTTCAATTCCTTTCTTTGTCGGATTCCAGTGATACGACCTCAGACATCTCTATGAAGATTATGGTTCGAGCAACAAAACTATTTGTTTGCTTGTTGGGGCCTGACCCAGGTTCAGAGTTAATTAGCCAAACAAATCCTCAGACTAATGGCCCTTTTGGCAGAGTCCACAGAGCGCGAATTGAGGTCTCACCCAAAGTAGTATGGGAGGGTGCTAGAACTAGGTCTCCACCCAAAGTAGTATGGGAGGATGCTAGAACTAGGTCTCCATACCCTGGAGATGTCTGATGAGTTCGATTGGTCCTTTCTTTGCCCCTGCAAGTAGGTGGCTTCACACACCTTCCATTCCTCGGGACGTGATACCCTGCGTTCGCGTAGCCCTAACCAGGGGCTGTGTCGCACTCTATGCTATTACCCAAGATCATATTTATCTTCCAGTATTGTTTAAGCACCTTCACCTACTTAAGTGTCTTAAGTTATACTTAACAATACAAAACATTCATACAGGTTTCCATAGTAAATACATAATATATTCGCAAATTATATCCAACCATACTTTAAACTAGGAAAAGATACATAGAATTATATGAAAACTTCTCTTTATTGACTCTTCAACGGTTATAGACTTGACCTTCCTTGCGCACTCAGCTACAGGGGTCTGCACACTCAGTTGCGGACTACTAGGCCTCTGCACACTCAGCTACAAAGCCTTCTCCTACTCTACGACCCACACACACACTTTACATTTCGACTCAATCAGTTAGAATTGTCATGCTCTTATTCCATTAGTTTTTGGTTCTCTTTTGCACTTAGAGTCTCACTTTGTTTATACAATCCCATCGTCCGCGGACCATGGAGAGGTCTATCGAGGTGACATTACATTACAAAACCAATGTGGACAACTTTGTGACTCTATCATGCTTTAGCACCCTGTGTTTGCAATTCGTGGAGCTTTACAACAAGATTGAGTCAAAACTTGAGCTTTAAGCCCCAAAACATGCCTTGGAGGGATTTCACACCCAACAGAGTGCTTTTCCCAAGCTTTAAACTATTACAACATTGTTCAAAAGGGATCAATAGTGAAAAGGTTACTAGCTGAAATTTGGATTTAGATAAAATGATCTTTCCACCCAACCACAAAAAATTAACCCTTAGGTAAAAAATATTTTTAAAAACATATGTTAAAAATTGTAGAAAAAATTACATGTGAGTAAACTAAAATATTATAATTATAATGAAGTTATCATATTCATTTTTTCAAAATAATATATAAATAATTGACATTGAAATATTCCATTCAATTTATTTTGTTATTAATATTTTTAAATTTTAAATACAAAATTTTCCTAAAATTAGAAAATATGAGACACTCACCATACATATATGTATTGAATTATTGTGTTATTAACCTTTTTAAAAATGTTGAAGGTTATCTCTTTATGTGGAAGGTTACCATCTAGTAACTAATAATATTGATTATTAGAACAAAATTATACTATAGTGTATTATTGTAGGAAGTATCAAGTCGACTTAAATCCAGGCATAAAACGGTGTGCGTTCTCACTCGATGAGTACAATGAACGGTGTTCCGTTCTATACGATGTGAGAATGAGCGAGCCAGACCCCTTATTCTCCTACGGAACACTTTCTACCTAGGAGTCTACCGGGCGGCCATTAATGAGAGCGGCCTTCATGACCTCTATGAAAGAGGGATCCATCGAAATGGATTGCCTCATTTATGCATTACCGTAGACAGTTACCACCTACTTATGTCGGAGATAAATGACTCAGCACCAACATCTTCGTAGCCTGTGAAGCCGCCCATGGCCTTGGCTGGATGTGAACCCGAGGCAAAAATACCAGTCCTGGGCAAAATCTATTTTTGTTGATTACAACGGTTCATTTTTGTTGATTACAATTGTTGATCTTGACATTGTCAACACTAAAACAAATGAAACTAGTAATAATATTAATCCCGAAAATACTTGTATAAACCTGTACCACACTATCACCAAAACTAATCAATGGAACACTATTATATGATAATTTGATATAATAATAATTTAAATATAAATACTAATTCAAATTCATATAAACTTTAAGGTTGTAAACATGAGTATCTCAACTAAAGAGAATTTATATTTTGGATTTACACCAGTTTTCGCATTAATGAACAATTTGGGAATTAAAATGTAAACTATGAAGTTTATGGTTGTAAACATACATATCTCAACTAAAGAGAATTTATATCTTGGTTTCACACAAGTTCTCACACTAATGACAATTTGGGAATTAATACTTTAACTTTGAACATTACAAGTGCGAAATGTTTTTGAAATTTATAGTTAAATGAGTTGCATATATTTTTTATATAATTTTCCACAAATAGACACCTCATCAAAAAATCAAAATATTCAAATAAATTTAATAGTATATATTTTGGATTTATTTTCTGATCTTTCAATAAAATATTATAAAAAATTAGAGAAAATTGTATTTATCATGATTAAAATGCCTTTTGAATGCACAAATAAATATTCCTAAAAACTTATTATGGTAATTAAAACATCCATATTAATTTGCAATTCAAAATTACTAATTCTTTTATTCTAATTAAAATAGATAGACAAATCCAAATCATACCCTCTGAAGTCACTCTTAACCGGATCTAACTAACTTAATGGTAATAACCAAATTTAACTATCTTCATGCACAAATCTATCTTAACCAAATCTAATTATCTTCATGCACAAATCCATCTCAGTATTAATCATTAAGACTTATTATTGTACCTTTGCGATTCTGCCCTTTACAGCAGTGTATGGATACTCAGCATCAAAAACAGCGAAGTCAAAATGCGCTCCGCTGTTGCAATTGAAGTCTTCTCTAGTGCAGTCTACAAGTTGCTGCACTGATAGGGAAAACAGCTCGCCTGTTTAGATAGAGGGGAGGACCTCTAAGGCGGTTACAGCCGTAAACGTGCAAGACCAAAAAATAAAGAATACGTCAGCTATAACAGAAAAGAAAAGTGTATCAAGAATATATCTGGTGGGTGGTCTTCTTGATACAAAATATTATTTTCTAATATAACTGATATATTTTCTGGACTTGCAGATTGCTGTTGGGCATTTGCAGTTGTAACTGCTGTAGAGGGCATCAACTTTATCAAAACAAACAAATTTTTAACCTCTCACCGCAGCAATTGGTTGACTGCAATACAGCAGGCTATAATTGCAGCACCGAAGGCACTATCTTGGAATATATAATAGACGCTGGAGGGATCTAATATATCAAAACAGGGAACTTGGATTCCCTATCAGAGAAGCGATTGTTTGCCCACAAGGCTGGGAGAAACAGAAACAGGGCCACCTTTGAAACACCAGCGATTACGAAAGACCTATAACTGGTCGATATAATTCACACAAATATTCCCAGAAATAATATGAATTGATGGACATAAACCAGAAGGGCATCTTGTTATATAACAATTTGGACGGAATCTAGTGATATCATTGGTGGCGTATAAGTAGGCAACATACACGGCATGATTCATGAACAGGGAACGTTCGGTTCACGCGCACTGGTTAAATATTATTTAGGGTGAAAGTTAACCCGCGGATTGGTGAACATAGAATTTTCAGTTCACGCGCATTGATGAAATATTATTTAGGGTGGAAGTTGGCCCGCGCACATGAATTTTCTTCCATTAAAATATCCAGATGGAATCCCTCACTCCATCAGTGGTCCCAACTAACAGGGCATGATTCCTTGACAGAGAATGCTTCAGCAACGCCCTTAGCCATTTTAATCGCTCCCACTTGAGAATGTGTGTCCTAAATTCTTATAATATTGACAAAATAATTCAACAAACCTTTTCTACTGACATCATAAATTCCAATTATCATCCAATTTAAATCAAAATGATTTTGATAATAAAATGTTAGAAATAAAGTTATTCCTTACACTTATCACCTAATTAGATTTTGCAGGCTACCCTTTCAAGTCCTCGGGCTCATAGATTTTGGTGTTGACGTGGTTGCATCCTTTTTGTATGGAGATGCAAATTTTTGGTGTACAGTAATTAGTAACCTGGGTGGATATAATTCACACAAATATTCCCAGAAATAATATGAATTGGTGGACATAAACCAGAAGGGCATCTTGTTATATAATAATTTGGACGGAATCCAGTGACATCATTACTGGGCTATAATTGGCCAACTTATAGGGTGGACGGAATCCAGTGATATTATTGGTGGCGTATACGTGGCAAACATACAGGGTGGACGGAATCCAGTGATATCATTGGTGGTGTATAAGTAGACAACATACACGGCATGATTCGTGAACAGGGAACGTTCGGTTCACGCGCACTCGTTAAATATTATTTAGGGTGAAAGTTGACCCGCGGATTGCTGAACATAGAATATTGAGCTCACGCGCATGGATGAAATATTATTTAGGGTGGAAATTGGCCCGCGCGCATGAATTTTCTTCCATTAAAATATCCAGATGGAATCCCTCACTCCATCAATGGTCCCAACTGACATGGAATGATTCCTTGAGAGAGAATGCTTCAGCAGCGCCCTTAGCCATTTTAATCTCTCCCACTTGAGAATGTGTCCGAAATTCTTATAATATTGACAAAATACGTCAACAAACCTTTTCTACTGACATAAATTCCAATTATCATCCAATTTAAATGAAAATAATTTTAATAAGTAAAATGTTAGAAATAAAGTTATTCCTTACACTTATTACCTAATTAGATTTTGCAGGCTACCCTTTCAAGTCCTCGGGCTCATAGATTTTGGTGTTGACGTGTTGCATCCTTTTTGTATGGAGATGCAATTTTTGGTGTATAGTAATTAGTAACCTAGGTGGAGGTGTGGTTGATGCTTATTTGTGAAGGGTGGAAGCTAATTCTTACAGGCCAGTGAGGGCTCTGTCCAATTAGATGGGACATAAAATACTTTATAGAGTGGTGCGACTAGGGTAGATAGCCAAGCCTTGGGCCCATGGAAGAATTGAAAAAAGAAAACATAAGTTGAGTAGACGAAGTTATGGGTTTGAGGTTGAACACTACCCAATAAAACTTTGTCAGTAGAGTTAATTATTTCACATCCTCTGTCGTCGCCAACACAATGACATTTCAAACTCGTAGCCGGACTGATCAGACCTCCTCAAATCTGAAAGGCCAACAAAGGCCAACACCCATCGAATTCTAAGGGGCAGCACCCCCTAGAAAATTATTGTTTATTTGATGTAACCTACTTAATTCATGCTATAAATATAAGAGATCAACGAGGCTCATATCATCCGCTCGACTTCATTTGTTAATGAAATTATGCAGTAGTAGCTGCGTGCTTGAAGTGGGTCTATTTGTCTCTGTATAGGAGTCAATTTTTCTGGCAGCCAGTGATGTGAAGTGCTATTTATTTGTTTGGGAGAAGAGACGCCACTCGGCCTTGCACACTTTAGTGCAAGCTTGTAAGTTGTAGCGAAAAATAACGAAAAATAATTCGGGAATATGTCATGGGGTACGCCCTCATTGTTGGGAATTTCTGTTAATTCTAAATAAAAATTAACAGAGAATAATGCTCTATTTCCTTACACAGTGGAAACTAAAATTTGTTTTCTGAGAACAGAGTTTCAGTAACACACATAAAAACTTGTATTCATTAAAAAATTGCTGTTACAAAAGATTGGTCTTCCTCTATCAGAGGGATTACAAAGGAACCTTCAGTTCCACATACAAAAAAAATTACTTTGTCTATCCACAGAAAAATTTACAATGCTATGTGTAAAAATCTATTCATTCACACTTCTACATGTTTCATTTCAACAACATAAAACCTTCTCTGCACTGCTATGCATTACCAAGAGAAAATTACATTTACACTGGTTTGTATTTTCACATACGGTTTGCTACTTTCTTTTCTCACTTCTCTAAAAAAACATAACAATGCATGTTAACTATACAATACTCCCGTGAATAATAAAAAACAATAAAATTAAAATGTTACCAACGTTTACCCACAGTGAATTACATTTACTGTTTTAATCACAAAAACGGCTATCAAAATGTAACTTTCTAATTCAGATTAAGTCCATATGGTGCAGGCCTCTACATCGAACCATGATTTCAATCAGACCGTTGAGATTGGATTTAAAACAGAAATTGAGATATGCGATTTGCGATCGCATCACATCTTAGGATTGCAATCTGCGTAAGAGAAAAAATGGAGCACTATCATATGTGTCACACCCCCAAGCCTACGGTAGTCTTTCAACCGTCCTAGGTGAGGTGCAGCACTAACAATTTATGATGTCTATTATGTAACTATCTTGAAATGCAATTTGTCGAGAATTGGACAATTGATAGAGAATAGGTATAGAGTGTTATTCAAGAATAATGTATGTACTATCATTGACAAATATCCAAGTAAGGAATTGATAGAAGGAGTATAAATGACAAAGAATAGGATGTTTCCTCTTATACTGAGAAATTAAATGTCTCCCTCCTTGAATGCTTACAAAACTAAGAATTTCGACAAATTGTGGTTATGGCATTTAAGATATGGTCATTTATATTTCGCTAGTCTAGCTTTGCTATAGAAGAAACATATGGTGACCGATGAGCTTGTGTGAAAGTTGTAAACTTGCAAAAAATCATAGATAGAAATTTGTATATGGAGTTTCATATAGCGCCAAAGCTCCATTGGAGATTGTTTACACATATTTATGTGGACCAATGCAGACACTTTCTTTGGTTGGTAATGTTTAATTTTTTACTTTTATTGATGACTAAAGTTGAAAAAATGGGTTTATCTTCTGAAACAAAAATCTAAATCATTTTCTGTATTTAAAATATTTAAAGCTATGGTTGAAAAGGGAATTGGAAATCATATTAAAATTTTGAGATGAGATAGAGGTGGTGAATGTATGCTAACAAATTTCATTAAGTTTTGCCCATTGCATGGAATAAAAAGGTAGTTTAATGCATGTTATACTCCACAACAAAATGGAATAGCGGAAAGGAAAAATCAAACTATTATGAATATGGCTCGAAGTATGTTTAAGGAAAATCATCTACAAATGAATATTGGGGAGAAGCAGTAGATTTCTCTATTTATATTATTAACAGAAGTCTGACTAAGAGTGTGAAGGATCGAGTTCCTGAAGAAGCTTGGAATGGTAAGAGTTGTCATATATCTCATTTAAGAATTTTTGGTTGTGGGTCTTATGCACATGTACCTAAAGAATTGAGAAAGAAGTTAGATGATAAAGTGAGAAATGTATATTTCTTGGATATAGTGAGGAGTCTAAAGATATAGACTTTATAATCCCATCACCAAGACATTTATTATGAGTAGAGATGTTGAGTTCAAGGAAGAAGAAGCTTGGGATGGAAGCATAGATAAATCTATTGCAGAGACAACTGTATTATCTCATGGAGATGATAATGAAGATGAGAAAGAAGTACAAGGTGGACAATGGATTCTATATACAACTGCAAGCACTTCAACAAGAAAATCACCAAGAGTCTGTCCATTTCAATTCAAAACATTGAGAAATCATAAACATGGCGAACCATCAGGTTACGGTGGAAAACAAACAGCACGATCAAAGGTAACTAATGATTCTAATCCCACAATAACTACATTGAAGAATAGAATTAAAAGACAGAACGATAGAAGATTAAAGGAATTCTATGAGAAAAATGATGAAATAGATCAACTTCCAAATTTTTCATTACTTGCATATGATCCAGAAAATTTTGATGAAGCTGTGAAAAAAAAGTTTGGATAAAAGCCATCGAGGAAGAAATTGATGATATAGAAAGAAATAATTATCAGGAACTTGTAAATTTGATTGAAGGTAAAAATACTATAGGTGTTAAATGAATTTACAAAACTAAAGTGAATGCTAAAGGTGAAATTGAGAAACATAAAGAAATACTTGTAGATCATGGGTTCAGTCAACAACTTTGTATTGATTTTAATGAAACTTTTGCAGCTCTAGTTAGACTTGACACAGTAAGAATGGTATTAGCTATTGTTGCACAAAATAAATGGAATATATATCATATGGATGTTAAGTATGCATTTTTAAATGGTTTTCTAGACGAAGAGTTTTATTGGAAACAACCTTGTGGATATGAAATTGATTTTCAAGAAGATAAATTTTCAAATTAAAGAAAGAATTATATGGGTTGAAACAAGCACCTCGAGTATGGTATAGTAGAATTGATGAATATCTAAATAACAATGTATTCATCAGGAGTTCAAGTGAGCCAACTTTGTATACAAAAGTAAATGAGGATGATAAAATTTTGATTGTGTTCCTATATGTTGATGATTTGATTTTCACTCAAGATCTCTCAATAGATGATTTTAAGACAAGCATGAAAACAAAATTTGATATGACTGATTTAGGCCTAATGAAATATTTTCTTGGTATTGAAGTAACTCAATCTGAGGATGCTACTTTCCCTTATCAATATAAGAATGGAGATGATATGTTGAAAAGGTTTAAGATGAAAAAATGTAAGCTAGTTGTAACCCCAATTGCAATTGATACAAAACTCAGTAAGGATGATTAAGGTTTAGATATTGATCCAACCTTGTTGAAACAATTGGCTGGAAGTCTTATGTATTTGATTGCAAGAAGTCTCGATATAATGCGTGATGGAAGTTTAATTTCCAGATTCATGGAGTCTCCGAAGAGTACACATTGGCTAGTTCGAAAAAGGATTTTAATATATGTTACTCGAATAAGAAATTATGGTATCCTATATGCATTTGATTCATATTTTAAACTAACTAGATATACAGATAGTGATTTTGTAGGTAATATTGATGCAAGGAAGAGCACATCTAGGTATGTGTTCAGTTTTGGTTGAGGTGGAGTTTCATGGGGATTAGTGAAGCAATCCATTGTGATTCTATCATCACTTGAAGTAGAGTATGTTAGAGCCCCAATAATAACATGTCAAATTGTGTGGATGGGAATAATTTTGAAAGAGTTGTTGCATGAACACCAAGAACCAACTCATTTTTTTTGTGACAGCAAATATGTTGTTGCATTATCAAGAAATCATGTTTTCCATAAGAAGAGTAAACATATTGATACGAGGTATCATTTCATGTCATAATCAATAAGAAATAATGAAATATGTATGGTGTTTTGTAGATCACAACACCAATTTGCAAACATATTTACAAAACCCTTGGGAAAAGAAATGTTTGAAACTCCTATCAAAAACAAATAAGTATGCATGATGTAACACCATTTTGATGTAATAGCAAAGTTTTATTTATTTTTAAATAATTAAGGGGGAGAATGTAAAAAGAATTAATTATTTGATGGTTTCTATCATCGCCACCGCCATGACGTTTCAAACTTCGAAGATTCATTGCCCACTGATCACACTATCTCATCTCCTCAAATTTCAAAGGGCAACACCGATTGCATTTGGAGGGGAAGAACCAAATAGAAAATTATTTTTTATTTGATGTAATCAACTTAATTTATGTTATAAATAGAGGGGATGAACAAGGGAGATATCATTCGCTCGACTTCTTCATTTGCTAATGAAATTGTGCCTCAATAGTTCCGCGCGTGAAGCGTGTTTGTACGTCTCTTTTTTTCTCACAAGCCAGCGGAGCCCGAAAGATGTTTGTGGAATAATCGCTTGTGGAGGGATCCTCTTCTAGTGAAACTAGCCCGTTGAATCCTCACCAGCATACAAACGGGCCACAAGGTTCACAAAGGAAGTTAGATGCAATAATTAGCGTCATGGTCGTTCGCTGTGACATGCATGAGATGGACCCCACCAGAGCTGGACTTTTAGGCACCAGGATTGTCGTTAGAATAATAAATGGGGAGGCTCTGAGACTATTCGACTTGGTCTAACATGATGCGTACCTGGTTGGGCCCTATGAGGATTTCAGCCTTTGGGACATTAGATTGGGAATTGATGTGTTGGGGACCACAACTCATAAAATAGGGAAGGATATGACATGGGTTTTGGTGTAGAACCACTGTATGAAATTCATTGGGGTGTAGCACCAAGCTCGTTGACTTTCACTCAACAAATTTAACAAAAAAAACTGAGGTGAAGACTGGAGCCTAGGGACTCGCGCATTATGTAGTTCTTGTGCCAACATTTTAAAGTGCAGATCTACCATACCTATGATAGAGTGGTAACTTATGGTCGCGTGATGCTATCATGGTGGAGCCATGTGGACACAACAAAGGTCATGTGGTCTTTTAAACAGGCCAAACTTCTAATGGTCATAATTTTCGATCCTAGATTTCGACTAAGTAAAAATTATATCGCTAGAAAAATGTTGATGAGCTCAAAGAAATGGGATGTCATTTTTATGTTTTGAAGATTTTGAAAATAGATGTTGTTGTAGCCCCATCTCCATGAAAAACCATAGAGATAGGGGTAAACGAGGTAACCCTCTCACAACCTAGGATCTTTATGTGGGTGGGAGATGGTTACAAATGATATGTGGTATAATTGTTAATGATAATTTATAACAAAGACTTGATAAGAGTAAGTTCTATTAAATTGTTTTTACTTGATTGAGTTTATATTTTATAGATGCAATAACAAATCATTCAATTAAAAAACTTGAATATGTGTTACATTTTCTATTTGATAGTTTTATGTTATCTAACACTTATTTTTTATGATTGATTCTCGTTAACCTCCAACATATGTAATAATATGAATTGTAGTGATACTAAGTTAGATAAAAAATTTATGAAGTAGGGATGCCCTATATTCTCACATGTGTTTGGTAATCTTTAGCATTACTAGTTGTAGTAAATCCCGTTACATATAGAATAAAAATATAGAGTGGTAAATAATATAAATAGTAGATATTAAAATGTAATATCTAGAAAATTTGAAATTCCATTATGTATAGATAAAAATTATGTTCTTGCAATATAACTATCAATAATGTTTTCAATTTGAGAACTTAGAGACCCTTCATTGGTACTAATGGCCATGAGGAAAATTCAGATCATAATAAGAATACTTATCTCCCAAAATGTGTTGGTAAGTAGAGGATGGAATATGGAAAAATTGAAATTCCATTATGTATAGATAAAATTATGTTCTTGCAATACAACTATCAATCATGATTTCAATTTGAGAACTTAGAGACCCTTCATTGGTACTAATGGCCATGAGGAAAATTCAGATTATAATAAGAATACTTATCTCCCAAAACGTGTTGGTAAGTAGATGATGGCATATGGTAAAGCTTCCAGATGATTATGTAGGAAACTTGTTGGCTTTAAGTATTGAACATTTTGTGCATTTCTTTAAGTTTAGTTTTGAATTTTTAATTACATAAATAAATAAAAACCTGTTAAATTTTGAACCTATTATCTTTTCAAATGTCATTATATCATTTCTGTGAAACTAGTTTACACATATTGGATAATCCTGCATCACAAAGGGAATGGTTTCACTTGAACTATGCCAAAAAAAACTTTGCAATGACTAAACAATTGACTCATTAGCTATAAACAAACATAACATTGGGAATTCTATGTTCAATTTATATAAATAAAATTCTAGCCATATAGAATGTAAATGACCAACAAGAATAACGAACTCATCCTATTACAATCATTTGAATCTAAATAAGAATTTCATTTTCTAACTATTTATGACTGTGGAAGAAACAACATTACTAGTTGCACAACTTCTAGTTGATTGTCTACTACGAAGTTTAACTTTAATAATCCATGAAATGTTGTTGGGGTCCTTAACACAAGTAGTAGGATTATAGGAAACATATGGGATGTGTTGGCTGAAACGTTAAGAGAAAGTGAATCAATCAATGTCATCTTCATTTTTCATCCAACAAAGAAGCTTCTCTCTATCTTATGGATGGTCAATATAGTTGAAATACATTCATATCTTTTTTCAAACATACAACACCATATGGATAGTGTTTGTTATGTTATTTTTCAATAAGAAACTATGACAACCATTCTTCCAATGCTTCAACAAAAATATTGAATTTCATCCTCTACCGACAACTTTTATCTCATTACTTAGCTCTTATTTGACATTAAATGCATATATAACCACAATTACCACTATGCAATTGTTCAACTAGATGTCATTAAAATGTGACATGGGCATATTGATAATGTGAGTGTGATGTTTGGGAAGTATCTCAAGACCAATTAATTTATGCTACATAAATTTTCCATTAACTAGTTACTTTTTCTTAAAATTGTACTACTTAGACTATTTACATTTTTCATAAAGATGCTTATTGCCTTAGCATTTAGCATTTTAGTAATAATATTAATATATACTTTTATCCTCTATTTATAATGTTATTCCTCTTAGCCTTGATAACTAACGTATTTCTTAACATTAAATACTTTTATTTTGTTCTATGATTTAACATTAATAAAATGTCTATTTTAAAGAATTAATACAAAAGGTAAGCTTCAAAGGAGGATTGGAAGAGCCTTACTTGTAATTGACGAAGAGTAGTACATTGAAGCATATTCCATTACAAGTCAAAATGGGTTGTTGGGCTCAAATGAATACATAATACTCAGTAGCATAGTAATGAGCTTGGTCCAATTGTACATTTAATACTAATAAATATTTGTTCGAAACTTTGTGAGAAAAATTGAGCCATTTAATTTTAATGCCTTAGAGAGAGTCTCTAGTACTCAATCCACATGTTAAATGTCCTAGTCATCTCAAAACACAAATAATCTACCAAACTAAAAATAACATAATTATTTTATGAATTTTAATAAACATTTTAAAATCATGAAATCATTTTACTAAAATTACTATCTTAAATTGAAATAAATTAACAATTTTTGAAAAGAACCATTAAAATACCAATTTTGGAAATTAAAAAACACAATTTTGGAAATTTAAATTATAGAGTTTTTTAAATAAATTTGAAAAAATGATTTATATTAAATTGTATTTTAAAATCAGAAAGAAAATAATTTATATATTAGAAAGAAACTCAGACATATAAAAAACAATTAAATAAAATTTATAAAGTAAATAAATTGATTTTCTACTATGAAATGAAAACAAAAATATTATAATAACTTCGGAAAATATTATTGTTTTTTAAAGCGAAAACCTCGTAGTTATGGAATATTAGAGGTTAGATTTTTAAGCGATTCAAAATTTGAATCTTTTTATTTTATTTAGGGATATAGTTCGATTTAAAATTTTACAATATTATTTCAGGGCAATTCAACTGGTTAATCTTAGAAATGTGGAAACATTCAAACTCGGAAAACCCAAGTTCAAATCCCCTATGTTTTGTCTTCAGCTACAGGGAAGAGGAAATATTGTAGCCCCCAAAGGTTTATTGGTGGTTATGTGTCAAGGGGGCTAGTTGGTTCCTCTTGGTTACAAAAAAAATAACAAAATTATTTTTCGCTGTATTTGATCTAAAATTGAACATATTATTTTTTCTCTATGTATAACCTAAATATTTGGAATTTATTTTTCAAATGACGTTTTTCATTTGTCTAGAAAAATTACATCTAGGATATTATTTTACCAAATCTTACTCGCATCAATTGTTCTAGATTTATTGGCCACTAGGGAGTTTCCCAGAAGAGCAATAGGCTTTCATGTATGTCACAAAGACGAGAAGCTATATTGCTCATAAGCATAGACAAACAACAAAATTATAATACAACCAATACTCATATGACTGTGGATATGTGACCAGAGTTGGGTTGTCTCATCTTGAGCTAGGTGATAACAGAGGACCAAACTCACAATCGACATATGTTTTCCGATGTGAACCGTTATGCATTCCATGTAGTTTATACTTTCCTCAATGTGCCTCTTACCCACGACTTCATCGGTGATATCCCCAGGAGACATTTTTCTCCATGATGAACCTCAACCAACAGCTAGCAGCCCCTTGGAGCCTCTTACTATCTCTTTGTACGATTTCTCTGCCACCTGAGCCATCCATGTGGTCCCTCACCCACCTATATTAATCATATGTTAGAAGGTGGGCCTCCCAAGTCTAAAGGTATGTCTTGTCATTTGGTAATTAAGTATTGGGTTTACTTATTATGCATACTTATGACTATGAATTAATGTGGGGATTTGGTGGAAAAGGTGGGCTTAGTTTGTTATCTTGTCCCATTGATCTCCTTTGGTTATTACCCTTGGATCTTAGTCCTGTGGGATCTCTTTTACTGACCATTTGGTTCTAGGTGGTACTACTTGGGAAACCCTGACTTTGGGTGCATTGTCCTGCTCCTCTAGCTGCACATATTACTCCCTTTCTACTCACTATACACCCATTCATATTTTCTCTCACCTGGGTCCACAGAGAGCTAGACTCCCTATAATGTTTCCCCCACATTCAGTCATGCTTAGTATATGTCCTCGAGGTTGAAGTAATTAAAACAAAAAGTGAAAGGCATAATTGGCCACAATTAATAGAAAATTGTACTAGAAAATGCAAAAGATAGCAGAGAAAAAATAGTTAACACGTGGGAAAAAACCATTACTTGAGCTCTACTCCAATCCATTTCCATGACCCTTGTTCCATAGGCCCTATTAAGCCTCCTTTATCATTCAGGAACCCATGATTTTCCCAACCCCTGGAGGGAAATGAATCGCCCTACCTAAAGGGGGTAACCACTTTATATCTTCCACATCATGCTCTTGTCCCTATTCCATCTCGCTTATTTGGCACTTTCTGCCCCACGTAATAAGGTACATGTCTAAATCCCTTTTCAGCTTGGAGACACTAGCACATGCCAAAGCCCACTACGGAAGGGCATGCCATTATGAAGTGTCCGTATATCATATTATATCATATGCATGATTGCATTTGGTTTGTATTGGGGTTTGGTTTCCCTATATGGGATCCTAACCCCCAGAGGTCTACATTGGCACATGTACGGTGTGCATAGAGATCCATGGGCCTACACAACAATAGAAATCACTCCATGGATCGACATGGATGCTAAAAGACTACCAAAGATACACTTTTCAGATGATGGTGATATGCTTGGTACATTATGCCCAGGAGGACCCCATAGCAGCCCCACACTCTTGACGGGTATCCCAAGGCTTGTATGACGTCATGGCAACATTGCTCCACCACTTGGACCCTTGAATAGGATCTACACGTGTCTTTGATTCATAGGGAAACCCATGGGGTCATTTATAAGTCCCGAGACCCACTGGGACCACTACAAGTATACTAGTAGGAGAAGAAGGGGTCACCCCCTTGTAAATCATATTACAGGGAATTTATTCCTACATATGGAATGTCATGATATTATTGATCCATTGGAGTGACTTATGACATGTAGATATTGATATTTGGCCCCTAATGAGGCTTATTTTTACACATCTGAGATAGTTTGGTGGGCTTGTTGCCAATATGGGGTTTTCTTTGCATATTATTTTATCGTTAGCGGCTCATGTAGGACCATAGGATGGTTTGAAGTCCTTAGAAAGCTATAAATTGATGTTATATACATTCTTTTGAATCATCACTTGACTTGGGATCACTCTAATCATAGAGAACTTCATAATTTTTCCTTAGAGGATATTATTTTGGACGTGATGAATTTTGATGTATGGATTTGGGCTATTTTTCTTCTCTTGGAGCTTTCTATTGCAAACTAAATGTTGTTTGGATATATTCTATAATGGTGTAAGTAAATTTTGATGTTGTTATTGTTGTTACTACATACTGCTAAAGTTAGGGCTAGTTGTTGTATAATTGAAAATGTTGAATTGAACATGTTTTAACTAATTTAATGTATGGGCCAATGTTATATGAATGGAATGTCCTAGAGATTATTTCTCTCGATAATATTGCATCATTCTCTTTGAACTATAAATACTTTAATTCCACTTTATTTTCTTTCTCTCACATTGGATGAAGTTGACTTTCTGGGCCTGCTTGATCAAGAAACCAAGTTCTTACTTATCATCATCCACGACTCCATATCCCCAAGTTAATTGGGCACTAGTACCTTAAAGGGGTGATCATGTTAACTCTCCTTTTACCATTTTACCCCTTTTCGCCAAGTCCAACCCCATTAGGTCACCTAGGGCATGAATTTCCAGGGAATTGACAAAAGGAAAAACTTTGACCTCCGATAGGTTACTGTGCTTGTGGATTCCCTCCATATCATCCAAATTTGAGGAAATTGTAACATTGGAATCTCTAGGACCAAGCCCCAGCTCTAAGATTGATTTTTTCCTGTGCATCCCGAAGGATAGACCTTAATAGGATCAATTCAACCTTTTCAAGTAAATATTCTTGTTTGGTAATTTCCCTTCACGTTTTCTAGGATACGAACATCATTGGTTGCAACATTCCATCCCCAAACTTGAGCTTGGTCCACTTAGCCTAGTGTCGTCCCAATTCTATATAAATATTTTCTTCAAGGACCATTTGGGAATCCAAGTTTCGCAAGGATTATAGGGATTCAGAACATTGTTTATAAGCCAATCCTTTCTCCCTCAACCCTCCAATCCTCATCCCTTACCCATGGTTGACCAAGTCCGTTTCTTCAAGAGCAAGCAAGTTCCATTTTTCACTCCATCCTTGGAAACAGGTTTTCAGGGTCCCTTCCCACCTATCCATTGACATATAATTTACAAGTGATCCATACACTACCGAGGTTCCTCCCATTGGTGAAATTTCATAAAGAGAAGACTTCGCTATGGCGACAGTGGTCTAAGCCTCCACCATTACCCTTAACGTAGTAGTTTGCCTCTTAGGAACCCCTTTAGGTCCCCTACTGGTTTGAGTGGTAACATTTTTGGTGCCATTTCCGAGGACATGAGACTAGAGTTTTGTTCTTAGTACGACATATCGACATGTCATTATTGGCAACCCCTTTGGAAGAAAAAGGACCTAGCTCTTCATTGAAATTTAAGGTCGATGCTTGTAGGGTGAAGCAGCCATTTTCTAGGCATATTTAATTTCACTCTAGCTACTCCTACATATGTTTCATGTATAGCTCAAATATGTTATCATTATTTCATAAATTTTCTAGTTGGAACATTTCTAATATTCCTGGACATCTTAATCACATCGCGAGAAGGATGCTACATGGGATGCTCGTGTTTGATGGTGATCCACTCTCCACAATTGACCATGTAGAAATATTTAATGCACATGCTTCAAAAGATAAGTTTGTCCACAGAGATGTCCTTATGTTATTATTCATGGGATCTCTCAGTGGTCCTAACTGATTGTTGCATGATGATAAACCTAGAAGTATCTCATCTATTGAAGAGTTTGTTGATGACTTTCTTGGACATTTTCAAGTACACCCTGCATTAAGCATCTAAGAGGAAGCCTTCAGTGAGCGTCATAAATACATTAAGAATCTAGGTAATGAGCAAGAAGATGAATCCTCCATGGGTCCACACAATGAAAATGATGATTTTGATGATGCATGTGCTGGGAAGGTGAATTTATGGAAAGAGAAATTGAGACCAACCCTACCTTTATCAAGGATATTACTCTTGATGAAACCTATTTTGAAAACCTTGAGAGAGATGATGCCATTAGCCCCTTGGGATATGACATTGAATATTATTTCCACATTGAAAAGGAGAAATGGGAATTTGTGGTTCCTTAATTTGATTGTGCTCCCATTTACAACACCGACAAGGAGGATGAGAATGAGACTGATCTTCCCTTCCCCTCAGGCACTACTTATGATGACATACCCATTTATACCCTTAGGAAGGAGAATATTCATTTTTCTTTGCATAAAGAGGACTAGTTGAAAGTGATCAATTTTCCTTTTAGAAGAAACCTAATATTTGGTACTAAGAACACTAATAGGGCTCCCACTTCTCTTGAGTATGATTCTATGTTCAAATCACTTGAGCATTTAGATTATGATTCCAGGAAAGAACAACCCATTGAATACAATATTTCATCGTCCCTTTTTCCTATTAGTCATAATCTTGAGACTTAATCAAATGATTCCCTCACCCCTGGTCATATAATCTGAAGTAACTGTGAGCCCTTTTACCCTCTTTAGTATAGTGTCAAGGAGAAGGCCCTCATTGATTATAATTTTTCTCCTTGGGCACACCCTCAGGATTTTGATTATTCGATAGTCCCCGTTGTCTAGTGTAATCATCATGTGCAACCTACTTTTGTTTCTCTATCTCTTCTTCCTCCCTTTCCTATGAATCATAAACCAAAGAAGGCAATAAGCCATGACATAAATAATAATGATGATGGTGGAAGTGAGATGCATGATATTTCCATCCATCAAAAGTTTGTGATCTTACTTGTTTACATCTCTATATTTTGGTTACAAGAGAAGGTCCCATGGACTAGATTACATCATTTTCTTACCTCTTGCATAATCGTCCATGTGTGGGAATCATATCTTCCCACCTCCCGCCCATAGCATCCTCCATGTATCTCAATTTGCATTCACTTTGGCATTCACTGCATGCGTAATCATATAGGCATGCATATTTATATTGACTTGGTCATACGTTGGTTGCATTGGCTTTATATTACACTTAATAATAGCTTCTTCATATGCAGGTTAGGGTAGAATGCATTTCATGATTATTTTTTCATTAGAACTAACTGCATATGATGTTTCTTACGATAAATTAGATTGCATTTAGGTTAAAAAATATAAAATATAAAAAAGGGCATATTTTATTTCTTGTTGGTTTTTGGGCTAACATTAAGCATGTGTGATCATAACACATCATGAAAAACATGTTGCCTAGTGGGTTTGATCTTTGACATGTGCAAATAACAAGTCTACGGTGACGAAGAGATCATTGGAGTTCTCACGACCTCTGATTCGAGCAACCTCATCAGTTTCTTCGAGAGATCACCTCTCCGTTGGAACCAGATGTTACCCACCACTTTGTGGGTGATACCCTCAGAAGATTTTTTTTCTCCATGATGAACCTAACCAACAACCAACAACCCCTCATAACCTCCTAATATCTGATTGTGCCATTGTGTCTGCCACATGAGCCAACCAAGTGATTTGTCACCCACTTGTATTGATCATATGTTTGAAGGTAGACATCATAAATCTAAAGGTATGCATTTCTATTTGGTAATTGAGTGTTCAATTTACTTATATTGGATACTTCTTGATATGGATTGATGGGGGAATTTGGTGGAAAGTGTGGGCTTATTTTGTGCTCTTCTCCCCTTCACCTCTTTTGGTTGCTACCCTTGGATCTAAGTCCCATGGGATCTCCTTTACTGAAAATTTGGTTTTAGGGTGGTACCACTTCAGAAACCCTCACTTTTGATTTGTGGTCCCGCTCACTTACTCGCACATATCACTCCCTTTCCACTCACTATACCCCCATTCATATTTTCTCCCATTCAGGTCCACATTCCCATTCTGGGTCCACATAAGGAAAGCCTCCCTATCCCCTTGCCCCTACCTCTGGGTAGGCCTAGAATGATGCCCTGGAGGTTGAAGCAATTAAAGGAAAAGCCTAAAAGCATAATTGGCCACATTTAAAAGGAATTTGTACCACAAAATGCAAAATATAGTAAGGACAAAATAATTAACATGTGGGAAAAATCCATTACGTCATCTCTACCCCAATCCATGGCAATCACCCTGGTTCCATGGGACATAGATAAGGATCCTCTATCATTGAGGAACCCATGATTGTCCCAACCCCTGGAGGGAAATGAACCTCCCTACCTAAAAGGGGTTAAAACTGTTATATGTTTCACATCATGCTCTTGTCCTTTGAGCCTTCAATACTTAATTAAATAAAATTCCTAATAAGAAAAAGTTATAAAAATAATGGTGGAAAAATCAAGGCTAAGGAACCTCATGTACAAGGCTTTCTCCCTCCTATACATTACATACCTAGGTGTGGGCTTTCCCTTATCTATCTACCCGCTATACCCCACTATTTGGTCTAGGACGACCCCTCTAACTCCCTATTCCATCTCAGTTATTTGTCACTTTCCACCACCATTAGAGCGATATACCTTGGACATAATATCAACTTTAAGGGCCGAAACCACCTAATAAGATACTTGGCTAACTCCCTTTGGACCTTGCAGATAATACCACATGCCAAAGCCAACTACGGATGGGCATGCCATTATGAAGTTCTCACTTTGTTATCCATGATCTGTATGCTCTTTTACTTGATTATTTTAATGACTTATTGTATTGGAAGCCTAGGGGATGCATTGGATCTTATGCAAGATTGTAGGTGGTTTCCATTTGGCTTTGGTTTCCATATATGGGACCCTAACCCCTAGATGTCTACATTGGCACATTTAGAGTGTGCATAGGGAGCCATCGGCCTCCGTAACAGCAAGCATCACTCCACAGATCTTCATGGATGCTGAGAGACTACCAAAAATCCACTTTTGGGATGATGGTGATATGCTTGGTACATTATGCCTAACAGGTACCCACAGGAGCCCCACACTCTTGAAATGTGTCTGAGGACTTGTAGGATATCATGTAAGAATTTATTCCACCACTTAGACCCTTTCAGAGTTTCGATAGGCATATTTGATTCACATGGAGAGCCATAGGGTAATTTATGTGCCCTCACATGCACTAGGACCACCACAGGTCTACTACTTGGAGAACAAGGGGCCATCCCCTTCTCCATCATACTCTGAGGAATGTATTCCTCAATATGGCAGTTTAGAATATTATTGAGCCTTTGGAGCACCTTACAACATGTACATATTATTATTTGGACCGTTGTGAAGCTTATTTTTTACACTTGTGAGCTAGTTTGGTGGGCTTCTCACCAATAGGGGTTTTATTTTCATATTATTTTATCATTAGGGGTTAATTGAGGCCCATATGCTAATTCAATCTCCTTAGGAGGCTATATATTGATGTTAAATACATTAATTTGAATCGTCACTTGACTCTAGATCTCTCTAACCATAGAGAACTTTGCATGTTTTCCTTGGAGGATATTGTTTTGGAGATGGATAAATTTTGATGTATGGATTTGGACTATTTCTCTTTTCTTGGATCTTTGCATTACAAATGAATGTTGGTTGCATATATTATATAACTTTGTAAGTAGATTTTGATTTTTTTATTCTTGTTGCTGCATAGTGCTAAAATTAGGGCTAGTTGCTGCATAATTGAGAATGTGGAATTTAGCATGTTTTAGCCAATTTAATGTATGGGCCAATATTATATGAATGAAATGTCCAAGAGATTATTATTTTTCTTGATAATGTTGCATCATTTTATTTGAAGTATAAATGGTTGAAGGTCACTTTTCTTTTCTTTCTCTCAACATCGGTTGAAGTTGACTTTCTAGGCCTCTTTGATCAAGAGGCCGAGTTCTTAGTCATCACCATCATTGACTCCATATCCCTATGTGAATTAGGGATTGGTCCGTTAAAGTGGTAATCACTTTAACCTTGTTTTCCTGCTTTTCCCTCTTTTCCCCAAGTCTAATGCCGTTAAGTCACCTAAGGGATCAATTTCACGAGATTTGACCCAAGAAAAAACTTCAATCTCCTATAGGATATTATGCTACTAGTACCGCTACCTCTCCTCCAAATTTGAAGCAATTCTAATGGTGGAATCTTCAGGAATACCAAGTCCTAGATATAAGATTGAATTTTTCTTAGAGATCCCCAAGGGTAGACCTCAACCAAATGAATTCAACCTTTTGAAGTGAATATTATTGTATGGTTCTTTCCCCTCACCTTTTCTAGGATAGGAACATCATTGGTTGTTGCATTCCATTACCGAACCTGAGTTGGGTCCACTTGGTCTCGTGTGTTCCCACTTCTCAATGAAGATTGTTTGTCAAGGACCATTTTGGAATCTAATTTTCCCAAGGATTACAGGGATTGAGAACCTTATTTATAAGCCTATCCTTTCTCCCTTAAACATCCAATCCTCACTCCTTACCCCTGGTGGACCAAGTCCCTTGCTTAAAGGGAAAGCACGTTCCATTATTCGCTGCATCCTTGGGAAAGGGTTTTCAAGGTCACTTCTCCCCTATCCATTAACATAAAATTTACAAGACATCCCTAAGCTATGAGGACTCCTCCGATTGGTGAATGTATGTTAATAGCAGGGAGACTTAGTTGTGGTTACAGTAGCGTAAGCCTCCACCATTACCCTTAACCTAGAATTTTACCTCTTAGGAACCCCTTTAGGTCCCCACCTTGTTTGAGTGGTTACAATGCCATTATCCCATCTTCAAATTTGCAATATGTTCAGCATATACCATTCGTCTGTTTAGGGGTCATTCATAAAAGAAATGATCACATTTACATCATCATGTCGGTCTCTACTCATATGCTCCATAAGGATTTAATGTTGATGGATTTCTCTTCCAATGTTGCCTTGTCCAAGGTTAGAATCATAAAGACTGGGAAGTTTATCATTATTCAGGTCAACTATCTCTTTATGGTTAAGAGCCTCTAGGTGATTCTGGCTAGAGTGCCACCATTCCCATACCCCCTAAAATTCCCTACCACACTAATGTGTTATCGATAAATTCAATGTAGAACAGAAGAAAAGAAAAATGGAGTGAATGCTAAATAAACTCAGGTTGTACAGGTCATGCCACAAACCTCCCTAACTATGGTGAGAGGGAAAAGGAAACATGGGATCCAAATATAATCCTGTCTAGCAGAACCCGAAACCACTGTAACTGTACCAATTCAATAAGATGCCCATAGGTTCCATGAAATTATTTACTCAAAATACTCCAATGAATAAGAAAATATAGCTAACCATACTCCCACAAACAAGTATAATTTTGGGTAATTTGGAACCACAAAGATCCCCAAGATGTACCTTTAAACACCAGATGATGTAGAAGAGTCGATAAGGTTTAATGACAACTAATTTCCTTCCTTTTAGATTGCATTAACCCCAAATGTGTAAAACCTAAGAGACATGAAAACCATAGAAGAAACAGAGTAACCTAAAGCCATACGAATCATGACCACCATTACAATCAAACATGTCCCTGCGTGCTAAGAAAATCCAAGTAAATGCTTCAAGAATAATTAAGATATTCCAAACCATATAAACAAACCAAGTGATGCCGAGCTCATGTTTGACCTCCGAAAGGTAGCTTCACTTCCAATCCATATAAGTAGAAAGTGCTACGACCTTAGAACAACTTGAGCTAGATTATAATCCTTGGCGTACAAAATGTTGATCCTAGGGTCCCAATTGAAGTGCACCAGAGGTGATGGAAGCATGTGCACTACACTTCTCCATCAATAATACTCCATGACTCGGAAGCTTGACTAGACCATATTGAAGCCAAACAAACCCAATACAAGTATACCCCATCACTAGATACCAAGAATTTAGGTTGAAGACCCAACCATCAACGTACTATTTATTTTCATCATTGAAAAATATCCTCTAACGAAGACCAAAGCACTAATATGACCATTATGTGCACTCTATATTACCTTTCCCACACTTCATCTACATGGTGGAGGGGCGCCATGCCACCTATGCCACAAATGTTGTGGGGAGTGGTGGGGTGGAAGACACCATCCCTATTGTGCTATTGATGTCATTCTTCTACCTCTATCGTAAAAAATTAGTATGAAATTTAATTAATATTTAATTAATTTTTTTTTTTTTTTATCAATTTATCATTTAAATAAAAAAGTATTTTATTACAACTTAATTGTGTAAATAATAATTATAATATTATAGGTTAAATTATGTTATCTTTTTTTATTTTATTTTTATAAAATTAATTAAATCTCTATTATATAATGTCAACTTAGATTCATATTAATCCAGTATTTCTCATTTGTTGATAGGAATCAAATCTATTAATGTTCAAATTTCCTAGGAATCAAATCTATTTTGCATTGTCTTGATTCATATTTTCACTTGATAGAGCTCAGCTTAAGATGGATCCATGTTTCAAATCCTTGTTTAGTATAAAAATAATTGGAAATCCCATTGGTTTCGAGTAACACAGAAACATAATATTTAATGATAATTTTTTTATAGTCTTAATTACTTATATATATATATATATATATATATAGAGAGGAGAGAGAGAGAGAGAGAGAGAGAGATATTTTATTTATGGACAACATTGTCCACATTCAATTTATGTTTTGATATTAGTAGATTTTTAAGTAGACATCTAACTCTATTATGAAGTAGAAAACGAATATTCATGGAATAAGATCTCAAACTATATATACATGTAATTAGCTTTATATTTTTCGACTTAGATTTAAACTTTTTGTAAAAAACTATGGAAAAAAGGGGTGAATTTTGTATTGTATAGAAGAAGTGGTTATCTCATATTGTAAAGGGGGATGGAGAAATGAGAGGTTAGAGGATGAGGATGGCGAGAGAATAAGGGGAGGCCATCACTAAGTAATCATGACAAGGAGAAAGGAGAATTACTGAAATGTATACACATAAATTTGAATTAATAGAATTTTGAAAGTTATGCTTCCTTTTATATATGAGAATAATTTAATCTAATAGAAATAATAGTATAGTTTCTTTTGGTTGCATCACACACACCAAAAGCACTCTAATCTAGGAGATTCAAGGCTGGGTTCTCACTCCATTTCTTATTTTTAGGATGGACTTGAATATCATTAGCTTGTATGGATATGATAGTTTTTGCAATACTACAACAAACCACTGAGTTGAAACATTGAACTTATTGAATCATGGCCATGTGGGGACTTCATTCGGTTAACAATACCCTACCATGTGCATTCAACTAGGGGATATATATTGATGAAAAAATGAGATGATATATTAAGCATATAATAGGCGGTAAAAGAGTTTTTATATTTGAAGGAATAAAAAATGGAGCTGAAAGTTAATGAAAAATATAAAGTGGTATACAAAATGTTAATGAAAATATCTAGTGAAGGTAGAGGTTTTTTAAATTGGGAAGGTGTATTGGGTTTGCATTGGTAGGGGGTTAAATAATGTGATTTTTAGAGGTATTTTCCAATATGTAGTCAAATAGAGGGTGCTGTTTAGTATGCTGCGAAAACAAGTGATATATCATAGGTTCATTGAGTGAAGCCCAAATGTATGACCACAATCAAACTCTTATGTAAAATAAGAAAAAGAAAATCAACAATTATGATTCGAATACACACTTAAATGGACACACCATTGATAAATAGACATATAATAAATACAAAATCTCACTAAATTCTACAAAGCAAGACTATAGATGTTTTTGACAATTCATTCAGTCTTCCTTTCTAATCCACATAGGCATTTTCTATCTTTCATATCATGTAACTCCACAATAACCATTTTTTTAAATACTTCCATTACATGAGAAAATAGACTCTCTTAACCACACCAAACAAATTCAATGTTTTTGCGGATATATTCCTATTTTTTGGTAAGTTTATCCATTTTTCTAGCAACCTAATAACACTTTAGCCTAACTTCCTAATAGCTTAGATTCCTTCGAGACTACATTTAGAAAATACTAGAAATTAAATAAAAAATTTAAGAGAAAGAACTTGCTTTTGTGACCTAAAGAGTAAAAATGATTTTTTATTGGAAGTTGCCCCTACATCATAATTTATTTACTAAGATTAAAGAGATTATAAAATGTAATTTCAATTAAAGTAGAAAAGATAATAATTTATTCTCACAATTATTTCAACTACATTATAACTCATGCAACAATATAAATTAAATGACATGTGTATGCATCAAAACACTTACTTCATGATACCTTTCAAGTTGTTAAATTTTTAAAAATAATAAAAATTATGTAAACTATAACATTATTACTATTACTATAAACATAATTAATATATAAGTTAACATACATATGTTTTAGAAAACATATAATAAGATTCTTAAGATTGGAGATTTACCCCACTTAATCGAATTCTTAATTTGTAAATAGACTTTGTTACAATATTATGGACTAATACCATGGCTTATCAATACGAGATATCCAAATAACCATAACTCATTTCATATCACACTTGTGCATATAATATTGTTTAATTATTGATTTAGTTAAAATAGAAGAAGAGCATAATTACTTAAAAAATTATGAAGGCACCTTCAAACTAAAAAATAAATGTCAACCTTCGATTTTTAGATACTATTAAAATATTATACAATATTCTATAAAAGTTAAATTTTTTACTACCCACTTTATAATTATTAATAATTAAATTAAAATTTTGAAACCGTAATTAAAAATTAACATACTTATCAAAACATTTTTTTATTAAAATCATTTAAACTATATATAATTAATACAATTACAAATATATTACACTACACCTATTAATTAATTAATATACGGAGATCATCCTCTTATTTATATATAATTGATTTCAATATTAACCTGCACTTCACAGCTGATGCTAACAAAACTAATATTGAAATTAAAAATCAAAGCTTATACATATACGCATCTTGACTATTTACGGTGAGCCCAACAATGAATTGATTACATTTTTCAAGTGGTGTTTGTTATTAGGATGCAATTGATGATTGTTTTGGTGGCTATCATATTTTTTTAAATACAATCATAATTAAAATATATTATTTTTAATACCAATAATTGAATTAAAAAAATAAAGTGGCGTCATATGCCAACTAATAAAAACAATAATTTTAGATACTAATTATGAAATTTGTAATCCACTTCTTGTACTTAAATATGTAAGAATATATTATTAATTGTGTTAAGTGGTGTGTTTTTAAGAATAATATGGAATAATAATAAATAAGTAAAAAATTAAAATATATAATTTCAATTATTAATTATTTTTCGCTAAGTTTAATCTATTACAAGAAAATAAAAAAGATATTTACAGAGGGGGAGTTACAAAATAAGATATCACTAAACATTTGTCACAGTTTTCTGAAAAGTGCTAATAAACCCACATAAAGCTAGCAATTCATCTTCCTTGGAGCTCTTACGTGGACAAAAAAGATGAAGAAAAACTAAAAGTTAGATGAAGTGCCACCTCACATTGGTGATTTTGGTGATGAACTGCTCTGTGGCACGTTCCTCCACTATTGGACAGCTCCAATCATCGTGGTTGTTTGGGTGAGTTTAGCCCTTATCGTGTTGCTCGCCTTCTTTGCTACCATCGTCCAGCTGCATGTTCGCGTCGTCCATCTTGTGCTTGTCCATGGCTAGCGTGGCAAGATGTGGCACTGAATCCTCTTGCAGGTCCACAACAACCTCCCTCCCTCTCCGTTTGGGCTGCCCACCATGCCCTTCAGGCTAGTCTTCCTTGTCTTTGTTTTTTTCCTGTTTAGCTATGTTTTGACTTGGTCGTGCTCTATGCTTATTGTCCCCTAGGAAGGTAATTGTGGTGCTCTGTTCTGCTTCCTCAGAAAAGGAGATGGAAATGGTTGCGGTGATAATCGGTTGATTGAGAGTGCTTCGGAAGTGGAATAGCATGGTATGGGGGGAGTGATGCTGGGGCACAGGGAAGGGAGTAGAGCTAAGGCTTGCTCTACCACGGCCGCTTCTGGTGTTGGGATAGCGTGGGTTTTCCGCCGAGGAAGAAGGCAAGCCCAAGGTGCTTCGGCTCATGACCTGCTACTGAGAGCTTCCACCCATCGATCCGCCCCTTCTACTGATCAAACCCTGTGGAACCACGATGGGATGAGGAACAAAGAGGGCACGACGGTACTCTCAGAGAGGAAAGAAGAGCAAATTGGGAGCAAGTGGAAGGCGCGACTCAGAATTTGCCAAGCATAACCAAGCACCCTCCCGTAACACGACTTTGCGAGACCATGCACTGGGAGCTTCCAAACGAGTCCATTGCCCTGCCTAAATTTAACATCAACTAACATCAACCACATCTCCTTGGATTGCCCCCGCCATTACTCTTGCATTGAATGGAGCCGAAGCCCAACTCAGGCTAAAGCATGTGGAAGTGATGGACAGATCCATGTACAGGTTGTGCATTTCAGCATCCCAATACGTGAAACCAAATGAACTCCCCTTCCTCTGTTGAAGTCGCATCAGATCATTAACCAGGTGGTGCTCGGTAGGTGTCGTCCATCGTTGCTGCACCCCTGTACCATCACCTTAATTATGAAGAGAAGCACCGAGGAATTTCAATTATTAATTATTAATAATTATATTATTTTAAATTTATGTTAATTTTAGATTTATTAAGTATAAAGAAAGATCAAATTTTTCTATATGCAAATATTTCTTCATATTTTATACTAAAAAAGAGTATGCATTCACAAATTTGTTTTTTTAAATATCTAATATTAAATAGATGTAAACTGAAATTAATATATCTTAACTTCAAACCATTTTAAATTCCATATATCAAAAAAATATGAAAATATAATAATACAATATTTGTGAAAGAAAGTTCAACGATAGAGAAACATTTAAACATTCATTTTCCATTAATAAAAATGAATACAACGAGTGATAAGGAGGTTCATTGTTTTGTATAAAATTAAGGTTCATTGTTTTGTATAACATTTAATAATTTTATATGAAAGTATAATATAATGATGAGGCAATTATTTTTTATATAAATTTAATAATTATGTATAGTGTTGAATTTACGTTTTTTGAGTTGTTTGAGAATATTTTTAGGGTAAATCACCATTCGAATGTGATTTATACCTAAAAATATTCAAAAGAATTATGTAGTGTTAGATTTTTGTAGATTTTTATTTTTTTTATAATGGAAAAATGTTTTTTCAAGATATTTTTAGTGAGATAAAATTTATTATAATTTAGATTCAGGAACTAAAATTTGAATTTAGATAGGAATATCTTTGAAATAACTAAACAAGATTAAAATATATTTATTAAAACAAATTTTTAAAAATATATATTAAAAAGTGTGGAAGGAATCACATATCTCTTTAATTTGAGTAAGATAAAATAATTTAATTATAACAAATTTTTATTTTCATGTTTTCAATATAATATATAAAATAATTGACATTAAAATATTTTAAAATGTTTTTTTATTAGTATATTTTTAAATGCATATCCTTTTCATATTGAAAGATTAAAAAGCATATTCTTTTTATATAAATATATGGAATTATTTTGTACTAATATTTTAAAAATATTACATGTTGTCTATATATGTGTGTGTAAAATCATAATATTTTATTTTATTTTCAATTTTCTTATATTTTTTTCTATATAAAATGATGTTAGACATTGAATTATTTATATATATATGCATATATATATATATATATCATATAAAATTTTCATTACATTTGGATTATAAAATTATGTTGTCTGTTTTATACTTTACAATGGAGGAGATGTCCCATAATATTACATTCAAAAATAGTAAAATAATATTTTCATTAAAAAAATTAAAAAATAATAATAACAAAAAACTGAAATAAATGCTTCAATTTCCACCTCAATTTTACATTAGTTTCAATGAGATAAAGTAATTAAAAGTTTGAAAAAAAATGATTTAATGTATAAGCACCTTTTATTTATTTTTGACTAGTGAGATGAATAATTTTCTCACCACTTAATATGGAGTTCACTTCTCACACCTAAAAATAATAGTAAGGAAAGGAATTGGCCTCATTCTTAGTTGGAAGGTAAGGGTTAGGTTGTTGATATTGGCTTAACCCATCATTATCCTCACCTAATAGTGTTTTTCTCAACCTTTAAATGATTACAACAATGTTCATAAGGCATCATAAGGCATCAATAGTAAACACATAACTAGCTGAAATTTGAATTTAGATAGAAAGATCATTACACACCACCAAAAAATATTAACCCATAGATAAAATATATTATTAAAAATATATATTAAAAAGTGTCAAAGGAATTATACATGAGTAAGACGAAATATTATACTTATAACAAATTTATCATTTTCATTGCTTCAATATAATAAATAGGTAGTTGACATTGAAAATTTTTAAATGTTCTTTTGTTATTAGTATATTTGTAAATACACATGTTTCTCATATTGAGAATTAGAAAGCATACATGTATGAGATAGAAAATCGTTAGCACTATATATATGTATGTATGAATTATTTTGCTATTACTATTTTTAAAAATGTTACATGTTATCTCTTTATATATATATAAGAAAGTAGAAATATAAGAATTTTTTTCTTTCAATTTGTAACACCCCTTAATAAATATGGTAACTTTGGAATTACTATATTTCACTATTAGTTTGGATTTACAAAAAGAACTTAAGCTAGTGGATTACGAATGGGAATGTAAGTGTTTCAAATTAATTACATAATATATTTTTTCTTTAAAAGAAAAAATTAGTTGACACTTTCCAATGAAAGCATGCAAAAGTGAATTTCTTATTCTGAAATAGTTGAAGACATTTATGGGCTAAGGCTGTTGCTTGCAAATCCTCTCTTCTAGAGAAAACCTCATCAAAAGGGAAAATAGTCCAAGAGGGTATGAGGGACCTGAGGTGTCTAGAGAGGAGAAAAAAAGGCTACTCAAGAATCTCTCACAGAATGTTTTACACGAAGGAGAACATTGCGAAGTTAATTCCTTGAGCTGGTTCGAAAGTGAGACTTCTTAAGCACCCTTATCTAGATATTGTTGGAACGAGGTGGTATTGGGACAAACCTATGTGGGTTTTTGAATAAGAATTGGCATGGTGGAGCACTCGTGGTGTTACTGTACTCATAGGTTGGGCAGAATGTCCTAGTACCCAAAATTTTGTAGTTGGTATTATAAGATTACGGATAAGTAACGTTATACCCCTTTTACTATTAGTGGTTGATTTCATAAGTAAATTCCAAGTTAGATTGTTTGATATATAGAGATGCATCAAAATTACTAATAAGAATGCATGTTAGAAACTGTGTATTAGAAGTGGTTTCTTTACCTTGTTTATTAGTTTACGGTATTGCATGTAAACAAAAAAAAATGGCGTAAGACTTCCAAATAACTTGTAATAAAAGAAAGAAAAAGAACCTCACGAGGAAGCCTAAGTTAGTCTTGATGTTGATCCAGGAAACCAACAACCCGTAGACAATCGTAAAGCCTCTGGAACCTCTAAGTCTAGACCCTAAGAGAATGAGAATAATGTTGATAATCACATTATACATGTATGTTATAGTGTCACACGCAACTGAGTAAAACTACATAGGAAATAGGTAATGAATCAAAGGAACCAATTAAACAACCTTACAAACAACTTGTAGGAAATTCCAAGAAAATTTTCAGATGCATTCCAAAGAAGAACTCATATTGTATACATGACCTAATGATTTTATGTAAAGAAACACAATAACAAAGGAGTAAATAAATACACATATATATTTTCTGGTATGGCACATTGTTGTTAATACAAATTTTGGAATCTTACCAAAGGGGTTTGAAACCCTTAATGTAATATAACATAAGTAATCTCAATTTCACATACTTCAAATAAAATAATGTGAAACACTAGTGTAAATTAAGAGAGATGATTCCATTAAGTCAGTTGAGTTAAGGAATCGACCTTGATTCCTCAAATATAACAAAATATTTTAGAGAGGTAAATTAGTACAGCTTCTCAAAACCCTTTTGGTACATTTTTGACACTGTTGACTATTTTTGTGTAGGCATGACTTTGGAATTAACTAACATGGCTACATGCTAAGTCATAGATTGAACATAGTGTAAGTGACACTCTTTAAATACGAAACGAAAAAAATGAAATGTTGAATGATATGAACCCGATGTAGGGTTTGTAGCATTTTCCATAAGTTGTTGAAGTGTATAGCCATGGTAAGAGAAAGGCACACCTTGGGCATGGGAAAATGAAGTTAGGGACAACTTCAAGAAACAATGATGGACATTAAATTCCAAGATGATGACTACATTAAATTCCTATTTTCAAGAGGACCAAAATTGACCTAAATATTACCTGATTTGATTAAGTGGGAGTTAAGTTTTGAATTATTTTATTCATTCATTCATTATGGAATGGGTCGACCCTAACCACTTGGGTAACTCCTTGGGTCAACCTCAAACCCAGGTAAACCCTCAAGAAAGCCTATAAAAGGAAGCGACCTCAAGTTCATCTCAACTAAATTGATTAAGACATATTTCTATTCTTCTATTTTGGTTTGGCTCGCATAGGTTCATTGGTAGAAGTCTGCACATAGTCCGAAATTACACGTGAAAAGTTCGCTCTAGGTTAGGGTTTTTTGGATCTTGGTCACTGTACAAAACATAAGTTTTTCACCCTCAGTCGTAGGCACAGAGTAGCAAAGATAGTGACTCTATCTCTCTGCTCACTTGGAGATTGTTCTGTGAGAGTGACTATGGGTTCAGAGGCTGATCGGAAGGTTTCGGTCCCTAGTTGCTCACACAAGGTAGCCTTGGGAGTGACCTTGTCATCCCGGTCACTTGCATAGCTCGGAGAGGGTGTGAATTTGTGTTTGTTGGTCGCTCACACATAAAGACCTCTCGAGAGGGACTCTGTAGTTATAGTTTCTCACATATTGTATTTGTGAGAGCGACCGAGGAGTTTGAGTTACTTTCAAGCAATGTTGATGAGGGTGACCGAGTTCACATCTAGGGTTTTTACATCCTATCTTCGGTCAACTTTATTGTTCTGGTAGATCTGGGTTTCTCTGATGTTATAACAAATATATAGATCTGTAGATCTGATTTATTATTAACCACTCCAAATCATATGTATTGGGCTCATTATACTCATAGTTGAAATTTTTTATGATGATATACAGAGAAGAAGGTTTGAAAGGGTTTCCCCCTCATGGGGTTTTTTCTTGGTCTTGGACCAATCTGCTGCGTCTTATGGTTTTTCTATTGTCTTCTCCATCACTACGTATATTGTTATTTCCTCAGTTACATTCATAATTGATTATACTGCTAATAATTGGATGCATTGTTAATGAAAAGATAAATTAGGCTAAAGTAACTGATACAACCTCGAACAATTAGAAAATTTAACAATTAGAAAATTTAAGTGATACATCAAGCCTTTCTGCATGGAAAGTGATATTGAAGATCGTAGATGAAAATAATGATGTGCTAGAATACATTCAAGGAAGGATGTTCGAGCCTCTATATGCCTCCACTTCTCTCAATAACATGTACAAGAAAGGTGTGTTCAATGCAAAGAAAATTACAGATGAAGGTTTACAAGTTGATTTACTTGCTTATGTTGTGAATTTAAGAAAGTATAAAGGTATGTATGACAAGATAGATCACATGTATGAAGTCAACAACCTAAATTAGATCATCGGATTGAAATATCAACAAAAGGAAGTCAATATGAACAAAATAGAAGCTGTCCAATATTACATTATGAGGATCTCTTATCTTAGAGATCAATTGCAAAGGGTTGGAGAAAATGTAGATGGCATGGAGCTAATGGATGTGACTCCTAGAGATCTCCCCTCTATTTTGGAAAAATTCATTACTAGTATAAGCAACAACAATGTCCTTCCATCATCTCATGAGGTCATTATAAAACTCACTCAAGAAGACTCTAGAATGATAGCAAGAGGGAGGATTTAAAAGCATGAAGAGGGAGAGCTCACTACATACATCAGTCATCATAAATGAAAGAAGAGAATAGGAGGTTCATCAAGGAAGCATCCTTCTCAAAATACAAAAATAAGGAATGAAATATGAACATATCGAGTTGAATGCTTCAATTTTCATAAAAGGGATCATTATGCACGGGACTATCTTGAGAAAGGAAAGAGGCCACACTACAACAATAGAGGCAACTAAAATAACAAAAGAAGAAAATACAATAAAAGAAATAACCATGAAGAAAGAGAAAGTAGAAGAACAAGAGACTCCTGAGGCAACCATGAAGAAGATCATCCTCTTGAAAAGAAGTCAAGGACTGCTAGGTATGATAGTAAAGTTGTAAGTAAATTTGAATACATTCTCATTTATGATCTTACTAGTTCTTCTCCATCTGATTCATGGGACGTATGGTTAGTTGATGATGGGGCCACTCATCATTTATCTATCTATAAAGAAGTCCTCCCTAATCTCGTAGAGAGGGAGACTATGCTAAAGATCATTATTGGAGACAACTACACTCATCCCGTGAAAGGTTTTGGGTCGATCAAAATTGAACTAAATTATGGGGAATTAGGTTTTTAGCATGATGACATGTATGTACCAGGATTAATGAAGAATCTGGTATATGTATCTGCGTTAGAAGACAAAGGGATGAGGGTTTCCTTCATCAAAGTTAGTGCTCTAACTTGGCTTTCTCATCCACCTATGAGGGATGAATTCACACTACGATAAAGATTTGAAGGACTCTATACTGTCACTAGAAGGCCTCTCCTTGCATAGGTTCATAATAACAATCTTTGAGTAAATTATGACACCATAGCCTTGCTCATATCCACTATGCACTTTTGAAATTGAAGAAATTGGTCTATGGTATTCTTGATTTTCAGGCTCATCATCATGCAGTTTGTCTAGGTTGTATAAGTGGAAAGAAAATAAGGGGAGCATTTCCCTCGAGTAAGAACAAGACAAATGAAATCCTCCATCTCATTCTTTCTGATATATGTGGTGTGATGCCTATACATTCAATGGGTGGTCATATCTACTACATTACCATTATTGATAAATTCTTAAGAAAGACATGGATATACTATCTTAAGCACAAGGATGAAGCCTTTGAAACATTCAAGGAATTCAAAACCTTGATCATAAATCAATCAGGAAAGAGAATCAAAATGTGAAAATCCTAAAATGGAGGAGAATACATGTCAAAATAATTCATATCATTTTGTAATAAAGATGGAATCAAGAAGGAAACCATTGTGCCATATACTCCTGAACAAAATGGTCTAGCCAAAAGAATGAATAGGTCTATATTAGAAGCTTCTCATTCTATGCTCCATGATCAAATGGTGCCAAATTTCCTTTGGGCCAAAGGTACATCTACCATTGTATATGTTCAGAATAGGGTGCCTCATCAAGCATTAGAAAACAAGACTCTGGAAGAAATATTCAATAGCATTAAGCTTGATATAAACCATATTCATGTATTTGGACACCCCATATATTTTCATGTGCCACATACAAAAGTAACAAACTGGAAGCTACTGGCAGAAAAGATATGCTTGTGGTTTATTGTTAAAATTATAAAGCATATATAATTTATATTCCTTGTTAGAGGAAGGTTGAAACTAGTAGGGATGTAAAATTTGATGAACATTCAACTCTTGGAAAATAAAGGGATATTTCTCCACCTCCTCCTCCCAAAGAAGAGAATGATGAGTGTGATATTTTGGATGGTCTATCTGTACCTAAGTCCAAATGGTTGTTGATATAATAGAGCCTATGGAACCGCTAGAACCTCCTCCAAGTGATCTTCCCTCTAAGAAGAGACCACTTTGGTTCCACGATACTTTATAGGATACTGAAAGAAATGTCGCCATTTGTAGATCCTTCAGGGAATGGAAATAACCATGTAGGTATCAGAGATATGTTGCTACTATGAGTACTATGATTCACGCTGAACCATCAACATTCAAAGAAGCAGTAAAAGAACAATTTTTGAATGATGTTATTATTAAAGAATGTGAATCAACTATGAAAAATGATGTATGGTATATTGGACCTAGACCGAAAGGGAAGTCTATTGTGACTTCAAAATGGCTATTTAACATCAAACATGGAATTGATGGCAACATTAAGAAATATAAAGAAAGGTTCATGGCTTGAGGCTTCTATCAGAAAGAGGGAGAATATTATGATTACAGATTTTCACCTGTAGCTCGACACACAACCATCTGTTTTATAGTTTTCCTTGCTGCAAGTCATGGATGGGCTCTTCATCAGATGGATGTAAAAGTCGAATTCCTTTATGGTTTTCTATAGGAAGAGGTATATGTTGAACAACCAAAAGGATTTGAAGTGGAATAACGAAGAACACATGTTTGCATATTGACGAAGTCATTGCACAGACTGAAGCAAGCTCCCCAAGCCTGGTATGCACATTTTGGCAGTTACATAGTGAAGTCGGGATTCACAAGAAGCAATGTTGATCCCAACCTCTACTTCAAGGTTGTCCAAGGCCATTGATTTTGGTTTTATATGTTGAGGATATATTTTTAACCAGTAGTGAGCCTTTGATGACCAAACCTTGGTCTCATGCACTACCTTTAGGGCCTTGAAGTATGGAAAAACGTAGGTAATATCTTCCTTTCACAAGGAAAATACATTATAAAGTCGTTGGAATGATTTGTAATGACTGAATGTAAATCCATGGTTACATCGATGGAAATGAACCTGAAGAAGTTATGTGGAGATGCTGCTGGACCAAAATTAGAAGATCCATCTTAGTATAGAAAACTAATTGGGGCTCTGATGTTCCTTGTTAACACCTGTCCAAACATATGCTATGCAGTAAACATGTTGAGTCAATTCATGATCGAGCCCCACCACTCACATTCGATAGATGTTAGACACATATTGAGATATTTACATGGGTCAATCACACTTGACCTGAGATATTTTGCAGGAAATGTTCAACTTCATGGATACACTGATGTTGATTGGGCTGGAAATGTTATCAACAGGAAAGTACATATGGATGTTGTTTTAGCCTTGGATCTGTAATGATATCCTAGATGAGAAAGAAACAAAAATGTGTAGCATGGAGCACAGTTGAAGTAGAATATATTTTTACTAGGATGACTAGTAGCGAGGTGGTATGGTTAAGAAAGCTCTTTATAGAGCTGTTTGAAAAGGTCCTAAATAAAACAATGATATACTGTGACAACAAGGGTGGGATCTGTTTTGAAACAAATGATGTTATTTATGAAAAGTCCATGCATATTGAGACTCAATATCATTTCATTTGAGACATGCTACCAGGATGACCTATCAAGCTCCAACACATATCAAGAGATGATCAGATCGCAAATATTCTCACTAAGGGATTACCACAGTGGAAGTTCTTGATTTTTAGTGAAAAACTTGGACTGATGGATATAGCCCCTCCAGATAAGCGACAATGCTAATCGAGGACACTGAGTATACTCCTCCTACCTTGCTTGAGCTCCAATGGTGAGGAATTGAGATAGAGGGCTCCTGGGGTTGAGGGAACTCTGGACAATAGGGTGTTACCTTATATGCTACCCAGGGTAGAAGAATGTTGCTCCGCTATATTTATAGGGTGGGAGAATGCTACTCTCCTCTTGGTCTTTGTACAGTATATGACAGTTGGCATCATACCCTCAAGCAGGTCAACTAGATGGGAATATCGCTCCTCATTTTGGCCAACGAGTTGCGAGTATACATGGGGTGTACAACCCAAGTCGATTATGATGTAGGTGTTCTACCAAATGACTACTAAGGGTCATTGTTGGGAATATCGGTCGGCGATAGGATTGGGTTGCAGATGTGCTCCCCTGCATGATATATATAATCCTATTGATGGATATGCGTGGAAGTTATTTCTCCCTAATTCTTATTCTTCTAGATCTGAGAAAGTTTTAGCAATTAGAGTCAACCAGAGTGTTACAACAACTTGACAAGATGATGTAAAGATGAACAGACAGATTTTAGCAAGTGGAATTATTCCTAGTTCAGACAGAGTGTTGATTTTGAAACTAGCATCAAATTTCACATTGGAGAGCTCAAATGAATAAAATGATGATTGCATTAAATTCCTCTTTCTGATAGGACTAAAATTATCGTAAAGGTTACCTGATTTGGTTACGAAGTTAAGTTTTGAATTATTTTATTCATTCATTCATTATGAAATGGGTTGGCCTAAACCACTTGGTTAACTGCTTGATTCAACCTCAACCCAAAGTAAACCCTCAAGAAAGCCTATAAAAGGAATCCACCTCAAGTTCATTTCAGCTCACTTGATAAAGACATCTTTCTATTCTTTTATTTCTTTTTGGCTCACACAGGTTCGTCGTCAAAAGTTCACACAAAGTTTGAAATTACAGGCGAATGATTTTCTTTGGGTTGGTTTTTTTTGGATCTTCATTGCTAGCATAGAACATAAGTTCTTCATCGTCCGCCATAAGCACAAAGTAGGCAAGAGAGTAACTTTAGCTCTCTGGTCTCTCACAGATAGTTCAGTGAGAGGGACTCTGGATTCAGAGGCAGGTCAGAAGTTTTGGTCCCCGGTCGCTCGCATAAGGTAGCCCTAGGAGCGAACATGTCATTTCGGTCACTCACACAACTTGGCGAGGGTGCAACATTTGGTTTTTCCATCACTCGCACAGATTGGTAAGGGAGTGATTTTATGTATTTTTAGTTCAGTGTGAGAGTCACACTCACAAGGACCTCTTGGGAGCGACTCTGTAGTCACAATCGGTGACATATTATATTCATGAGAGGGACCCAGAAGTTTCAGTCTCTTGCAGAGAGTGTTGATGAGGGCAACCCACTTCAGATCTAGCGTTTTAACATCTTATATTCAGCGAGCTTGAGTGATCTAGTAGATCTAGGTTTTTGTCTTGTCATAGAAGTTATGTAGATGCATAGATCTGATTTATTACTATCCATTACAAATCATATGTATTGGGCCCATTGTACTCACTACTGAAATTTTTTTATGATGATCTACTAAAGAAGAAGATTTGAAAGGGTTTCCCCCTGGTAAGGTTTTTCCCTCATCTTCGACCAATATGATGTGTGTTATGGTTGTGTTTTTTTCTTCTCTATCACTACATATATTTTCATTTCTTCAGTTTGTTTATGATTGATTATACTGCTAATAATTGGATGCATTGTTAGAGAAAAGACAAATTGGGCTAAAGTAACTGATACAACATTGAACAATCAGAAAATTTAACATGCCGACAACATGAGTTTCTAGTTTCCTCTTGAATGAAATGTTCTCATAGAAATAAAAAGTATGAAAACCTACAGTCAGTCATGAAACGACCATCACGAAAACAACTCTCACATGAAGACCCTATATTTGATTTGAAAATGAGAAAACAATTACAACAATTCCACATCGTAATACAAAAAGAGAGATTTTCTTAATAAGACAGTGAGAAAAGACAAAGATGAGTTGTACCAAATAATTGATCGCTGCTACAATTAACATTTGGGGACTAGAAAACCCCTACAAGTCCCTCTCCATGCTCAAAAGCCTTCAATAACTACTCCTAAACAATGATTGATCCTGACACCCATGGACTCAAACGTGCCAAACTTCTCCTGAGATGTACTCCGATCAACCAACAATGTTTTTCATTAGATCAATAATGTCCAAAAATACCTATCTCGACTCTTCTTGAGCTCCAATAGGCAAAAAAATCCACTAGTTATGGCTCTCTTAACCTTTTCCTATTATCCATTCAACAAACTGGATAAACCAACAAACAAAGTGATAATTCTGCCCTAAAATCTACTTAGGAGGTTAAAATTTCCCTAACCAAAGGTGAAAATTGTGAGATAGTTAATTTTTCCATTAACTCATGTGAGCACTAAACTGTGTCCACATGGCACATAGGGCTAGGGCAACGGTCCGCTACCGCTAGCTTAGGGACATTCTCTTGTGGATTTTTGGTCGCATGCTAATTGATGTCGCTAGGGGCTGAGACTAACCAGTTGTCCCTACTGTGCTAGCCCTCCGAATCATTAGCAGGTGGTTATGCATCGACCATATGGTTGGGTCTAGGCCTTAAATCTACCCAACTCCCAGATACTAAACGCTGAATCTTGTGAAGGAGTTGTGAGCAAGGGTTCAGGTTGTCTCAAGCCCCTCTTTCCCAAGTGCTCATCAGTCTCTGCCTCTAGTATTGTGTGGAAATGAGGGTTGTGGGATAGGGCTGGTCCGCGAGAACTCTCCCTTTGTGCCGTTTTTCCTGTGGGATGGTAGGTGTTAAGGGGCAGGGTTCACTGCCCAGTCTCTCCTCTAAAAATGCCCATTGAAAGTTTATATAGGACCTGTGCCCTATAAGGATAAGAAACACGGTGTAGTGTAGTGTTAAGGCATTGGATTTGGTCAATGGAGGTTGCATCTTTGATCCTACCTAAGGCTATCCAACCCCTTATCAAATTTTTTGCCTACCACGAGGTGCCAATTGGTGGCCTCTGGTTGGGCCACGTCACATTCTCTCAATGTACCACCACAAACAAATCGAACCACTTAAAATGTGCCATCCTAACTTGTATGAGGCTATAAGTAAGTGAGGGTTGGTCCATACACACTCGATAGTGATGCTAAAATCAATGGTATGACTACTCAGTCAGTGGCCGAGTCAAGCGACCCTGCAAATATTTTTAGTTGTTTAGCAAAATGATCATAAAATTATAACTTTTTCATACGACATCGGATGGAGGTGAAACAAGTGTTGTTTGAATATGAATGAAGAACACTGTAATTTGACACCAATTTCAAAATATTTTGCGAACTTTCATTTTTTAGTTAAATTTTGATCTTTGAATCTTACCTCCCCTGTAGGAACTTTTTGACTATAAAACTTAGCTTTTCCTAGTAAACAAAATGAGGCAAAAACTCAAAACTTTCCGAAACTCAATCCTTAATTTTTTCTTTTCAATTCCTTCTTTCAAGCTCCAATTAAGGTACTCCACCAATATATTTGTGAAAACCTTACCATCTTGTCAAGAATCAAACAACAATTCTTATCACTATGCAGGAACAAAAACCCTAATTGATGGAATCTGAAAAATCCCTTTAAACCCATATTTCATGTTTCAAACAACTTCATTTTGAAGTTCCATTGTTGAAGACAAACTTGACTTCCCATCTTGGAAATAAAAAGAAATTCAATGTGAGATGTGCATTGATTCAAACTTTTCTTTACTGTCCTCAAATTGAGTTTGTACACAAAAGTACTCTCGTTGCAAGAATTTAACAACACATTTGGCTTTGTCCATGAAAACATAGTCATTTCTAGTACAATATTTAACAAATATTTCATTTAAAACAAGTTTCATCTTGAACACTTGTATTAGTGAGCACATGGCGCAACTTTAGACAAAATGGATGACAAAAATTGTTCATCCCAAAAGTCCTCAAACATTTGGACTTATAAAGAAGCCAACAACATAACTTGTCGAAGAAAAACATGCTTGTTGCAAATAGTGATTATTCTTGTTCACTTTATAAATTATCCAAAACATGTAATGCCAACAACAAGTAGTTACAATTTACAAAGAAAAAAACTATACAAATATTCTACCCAATGTTTTTCTCTCCTAGGCTTATGTGATCTCTTTTTACATCTATTCTACTTTGAAGGTTGCCTTAGGAACTGTGTCAATCTCCTCATTTCCACTTTTTGTGCTCCTTGCATTTGCTTTCATTACCTCTTTAACCTTCTTCGGATGATGTTTTGGATGTAGTTTCCAACATCTTTCATTCCCCTGCCCCTGCACGTTGCCATGGGTACAAAAGTACTATTGCTTGCCCACTGAGAAAGAAGTATTCAATTGTGAAGGACGTTATTCATGTTTGATGCCAATAATTTGGTCCATTATTTTGTCCATTACCTTGCTCTCACAATTAGCCACAAAATGGTCAGCTGCATCACAAACAGTGCAAGGATACATGTCTCACAAATAATCAAAATTACTAACATTTGGAAAATTCCCGTTACATTTATTCATGTCCCTTAGGTTGTAACTTTGACGATGTCGACTGAATGATGACATGAAAATTTCTTTGAAGCATTCATCTTTCTTGGGAGACAAATTGACATTATCGCTACTATCTTGGTGTGACATATCATCATATGATAATTTCTTTGCATCAAACAATTTACAACATTCTCCAAACTCTCTATGACCATCACCAAGATAGGATTAGTGATCCCTTGGTCATTGATTCCGAGGTCTCCTCCTTCATAACCCATCCAAGATAGGAAATTCATACCAATGCCTTTAGCATGTTGTTCAAATGCTATAAAATATGTGTTATTAACATGAAGTAAATGATTTGAACTCGATCTTTTGAATGCCTCCTTGGAATTTCCACACACCTTTTATGCTTTAGATGTTGATCACGAATTTCAAGATGACTCAACCCGCCCAGTTTTTCCAATAGGTATATAATGAGAATATTTGATATGCTGAAAAAATTCAAATGCATCCTTCTCCACATATGGTCCATAATGTGTGTTTGGATGATTCCCACATATTGGCTCTGCTTCATAGGTATTGTTTTTTGTCATTAGAGTGGAACCCTCACCAACTTGTTCCTCAAGAAGTTACTACAACTTAAGGTACATATGCCTTGTTTCCTCTTCAGCAATTTCAAGCATTCTCTCAATTCAACATTCTCCATTCGAAGAGACAAATTCATTTTCTCTAACTATTGGAGTTGTAAATTTTTACCCATACCTGCAACTTTTTTAGAATCGGCATTGATATCAATTGATTTGAAATTAGGGGAGAAATTCTCCTGCTTAAAAATTGACCATCCTCTCACACTTTGCAAGTAAAACTAGGTCTTATGTAAATACACTTTTTATGGTCTCTTCAAGAATAATGAATTAGCTTCATGTGGAATTTAAACAAGTAACATACCATCATTTAACTCATAACGAAATTCAAGAAGATAAACAACACAAAATTTGGTGATGAGGCTCACCCCTCCTAGGCTACATCTTCATGCCTGCTAACTGAGCTAGACCATTCCATACATTTCAGTGATGAAGAGTACATAAACTTTGCTGAAAATATGAGTGGCTAATTTCCCCTTCAAGGAAACGTTCTCGTACAAAGAAATCTCACTATAAAAAGCATGAAAACCTAGAGTCACTCATGAAACAATCATCAAGAAGACGACTCTCACATCATGTCCTTGTACTTGATCTGAAAATGAAAAATCAATTACAACAATTCCACATCGAAGTACAAAAAGAGAGCTTTCCTCAATAAGGCATATTGAGAAAAGACAAACATGAGTTGTACCAAAGAAGTTACAGCTACTGCAGTTAACATCTCAAGGCTAGAAAACCCCTACAAGGTCCTCTCCATGCTCAAAATGTTTCAATAACTTCTCCAAAACACTGATCGACCCTAACACCAATGGACTTATACATGACAAAAGACCACATATGTTCTTGAATCAGAAAATAGATGCTTCGATTGGATCCATAATGTCAAAAAACCCTTATCTGGACTCTTCTTGAGCTCCAAAATGTGAAAAAAGCAACTACTTATGGCTAACTAACTTTTCCTGTTATTTGTCTTACAAACTAGATAAACCGACAAACAGAATAATAATTTTGTCCTGGAATTCGCTCAGGAGATGTAAATTTCACCTTCCAAAGTTGTAAATTGTTGGATAGTTAGTTTTGCCAACAAACCTTATGAGCACTTAAATGTGGCCAGATGGACCATATCACCGAGGGTTAGGCCAATGGTTTGCCCCTGTCGGCTTAGGGGCCTCTTCTTCTAGCCTTTTTGTCACATGGAAGTTAATGTGGATGGGCCGAGGGATGACCGCCCACACCCATTGTGCTAGCCCTACGAATCATTACTCGGTGGTTACGTGCTGACGATATGGACTAGGGCTAGGCCATAACTGTGCCCAGCTACCAAATACTTGAAGCTCAGTCTAGTGGAGGAGCTATGACCAAGGGTTGGGTTTGTCTCAATCCCCTCTCCTCTAAGCACTTGTCGATCTCTACCTGTGATCTTATGGGGGAGTTGTGACCGAGTGTTAGGCATGGTACTCAATCCCTCTCCCTTGGCATCATTGTTATTTTAAGATGGAAGGTGACTGGCACTTGGATCAAACTGCCTGACCCTTGCTCCCAAAATGTGCCCATTGAAACTTTATATAACACCTGTGCCGTATAGGGGTAAGAAAATGTAGTGTAGTAGTAAGCCATTAGAGTTTGTTGATGGAGGTTGCATGTCCAATCTCACGTGAGGATATCGAAACCCTTATGAAACTTCAGGCCTACCACAAGGTGCCTAGTGTGGCCTCTAGTTGGGCCACATTGCATCCTCTCATTGGACCACTAGAAATAAATCCAACCAATCAAAATGTGTTATCGTGCCATGTATGAGACTTCCACTTAGCAAGCCTAAATTGGTCCATATGCACCTAGTAGACATGCTGACACCAGTGGGACAACTGCTTGGTCACCAACCCAATCAGGCAACCCTACAAATGTTTTTAGTTGTTGAGCGAAACAATCAAAACATCATAACTTTGTCATACGACATCGGATTGTGGTGAAACATGTGTCGTTGGAATAAGAACGATGAATACTATGACTTGACACTAGTTTAAAAAGATTATGTGCAATTTCATTTTTGAGCTAAATTTTGATCTTAAGATCATGCCTCCCCACTAGGAACTTTTGGACACCAAAAGTTAGCTTCTCCTAGTAAAAAAAAATGAGTCAAAAACTCAAAACGTTCCCAAACAAAATCCTTAATGCCTTTTTTTCAATTTGTTCCTCCATACCCCAATGAAGGTGCTCCACCTATCCTATGTGAAGAGCTTACAATCTTATCAAGAATCGAACCACAATAATTCATAACACCATTGAGGAATAAAAACATTGACAGATGGAATCTGAGGATTCTCTTTAAACCTAGCTTTCGTGGCTCAAACAACTTCATCTTGATGTTCCATTGTTGAAGACAAACTTGAGCTCCATCTTGGAAATCAGAAGCAATTCAATGCCTATCATTCATTGATTCAAACTTCACTTTACTGTCCTCAAAATAAGTTTCTACAGAAAAGTACTTTGGCTAAAGAAATTCAATGACAGATTTGGCTTTGTCCACAAAAACATAGTCATTTCATATACAATATTTAACAAATATTTCCTTCACAAAAAGTTTCATCTCGAACACTTGTAACGGTGTGTACATGATGCAACTGTAGACAAATTGGATAAAATATGATTTTCATCCCAAAAATCCTGAAACATTTAGATTTATAAACAAGCCAACAACATAACATCTCAAAGAAAAACATACCTGTTGCAAATAGTGATTATAATTGTCAATTTTACAAAGTACACAAAACAAGTAACAACAACAACAAGTATTTACAATTTAAAAAGCAACAAACTATACAAATAATCTACCCAATCTTTGCCTCTAATAGGCTTATGGGTTCTCTTTCTGCATCTATTATGCTTTGGATGTTTCCTTAGTAACTATTCTAGTATCATACTTTCCACTTGTTGTTCTCCTTGTATTGGTTTTCATAACCTCCTTATCCTTCTTGGGATGACGTTCTGAATGTAGTTTCCAACATTTTTCATTCCCATGGCCATGAATGTTGCAATGGGTACAAAAGTACTATTGATTTCACACCATCAAGGAAGTCTTTAAATGTGAAGGAGGTTCTTCATGCTTGATGCCAAGAATTTCATCGATTCTTTTGACCAATACCTTCCATTGTTCAGAGTTAGCCACACAATGGCCAATTGCATCACAAAAAGTGCAAGGATACATGTCCCACAAATAATCAAAATTACTAACATTTGGTAAATTCCCATGACATTTATGTATGTCCCTTGGGATGTCACATTGACGATGTGGATTGAACAATGACATGCAAATCCCTTTGAAGCATTCATCTTTCTTGGGAGACAAATTGACATTATCACTACCATCTTGGTGTGACATATCGTCATATGATGATGTCTTTGCCTCAAACAATTTAGAACATTCTATGAACTTTCTATGACCATATCCCAATCATTGATATCTTAGTCTCTCTTTCATGATTATAGGATTAGTGACCCCTCAGCCATTGATTTTGAGGCCTCCTCCTTCATAACCCATTTGGGCTAGCATATTTATACTAATGACTTTAGTATGCTATTCAAATGATGCAAAATATGTGTTAATAACATAAACTAAAGGATTTGAGCTTGATATGTTGATGACCTCCTTGGACATTCCACTTGCCTTTTCTTCTTTAGATGTTGATGAAGAATTTGAAGATGATTCAAGCCACCCACTTTTACCAATAGGGATTTAATGAGACTCTTTGAGATGCTCAAAAAATTCACATGCATCATTCTCCACATAAGATCCATAACTAGTGTCTGGACCATGACCATATATTGGCTTCACTTCAGAGGTACTCTTTACTGTCACTCGAATGGAACTCTGAGAACCTTGTTCCTCAATCACTTGTTGCAACTGAAGGTGTATATGCCTCTTCTATTCTTCAATAATTCCAAACATTCTTCTTAGCTCAACATTCTCCATTCAAAGACACAAATTCATGTGCTCTAGCTCTTGGACTTGTAGTTATTTCCCCATAACCGCAAAGTGGTTAGAACCAAATTTGATACAAATTGATCTGATATTGGAGGAGCACCTCTCCTTACTAAAAAATGATCATCTCTCACACTTTGCAAGTAAAATGGGTTGTATGTAAACACAAGTTTTATGGTCTCTTCAAGGATAATGAGTTATTCTCATCTGAACTTTAAACAATTAACATACCATCATTTAACTCATAAAGGTATTCACGAAGAGAGATAACAAAAAATATGGTGATTGAGTTCACCCCTCCTTGGGTACATCTTTGAGCCTACTAACACCGCTAGAATCCATATATTTTAATGATGAAGAGTACATAAATTTTGTTCACAATATGAGTGGCTAGTTTCCCCTTCAAGGAAAAGTTCTCATACAAATAACTTTCACTCTAAAAACCATCACAACCTATCGTCAATCATGAAATAATCATCAAGAAACAGGCTCTCACATCAAGATGTTGCACTACATCTGAAAATGAGAAAAGAAGTACAACAATTCCACGTTGTAATACAAAAATAGACCTTTCCTCAAGAAGACATAGTGAGAAAATACAAACATGAGTTGTATGAAATAAGTGAGAGTTGCGGCAGTTAACATCTGAAGGCTAGAAAGCCCCTACAAGGTCCTCTCCATGCTCAAAAGGCTTCAATAACGGCTCTAAAACAATAATTGTTCATGACACCCACAGATTGAAACTTGAAAAATGTGTCATCACATGGAGTCCAATTAGAAAACAAAGGCTTTTGTTGGATCTAGAATGTCAAAAAACCGCTATATAGTTTCTTCTTGAGCTCTAAAAGGCGAAAAAATAAACTAGTTATGAGTCTCTCAAGCTTTTCTTATGACCCATCCTACAAACCGGATAAACTTGCAAATAGAGCGACAAGTCTACCATGAAAGTCACTTGGGAGGCAAAAATTCTTCCCACCAAAGGTCAAATGTGGCCACATGGCCCATATGGTTGAGGGTTGGGCCCATGGGGCTTCACTGAGTGAACATATGACATATCACGTGCATTCATGGCATACTATAAAATATCCCTAATTTGACAACATGCTCGAAAATACCTCTAAAAATCACATTGTTTACCTCCTACCAATATGAACCCAATACACTTTCCCAATTACAAAATAACCCTACCTTCATTAGATATTGTAGGTATCCATTTTTTTATTACACTTTTTAACACCCCTTTATATTTTTTCATTAACTTTGATCTCCATTTTCTATATCTTACAATATAAAAACCCATGGCCCCCTAATATATGCTCAATATATTATGTCATTTTTTCCTTATTATATATCCCCCAATATGAATGCACGTGGTATGATATTTCTTCCCCATTAAATCACCTGTGGTTGGGCCAATAACCCTCTCACACCAGCTTAGGTACCATTTCTTCTGGTTTGGTTTTCGCATGACAATTGATATGTATAGGGGCCGAGGATAAACGTCATCCCCTGCCATGTTAGCCCACTGAATCACTTGTGGATGGTTACGTGCTGAAAATATGGACTGGGGCTAAGCCATATCTCTACCTAGCTCCCAAATACTCGGTGCTCAGTCTGGTGGAGGAACTATGACCAAGGGTTGGGCTAGTCCCAAGCCCCTCGGTAAGCATTCGATGGTCTCTTCCTATGGTCTAGTGGAGTGATGGTGATCGAGGGTTGGGGCTAGTCCCCGATCCTTCTCCCTTTGCATTATTGGTAATATGGGATGGCAATTGACACATGGTCGAGGCTCACTTCCCGTCCCCTGCACCCAAATTACAACCATTGAATTTTCATATAGAACCTCTACCCTATAGGGGTAAGAAACATGGTGTATTGCAGTGGTAAGGCGTTGAAGTTGGTCAATGCAGGTCACAATTTTGATCCCGCCCAAGGCTATCTAATCACCTAACATCATGCTTTCCCACCATGAGGATCCACCTCGCGACTTGTGGTTGGGCCACATGGGATCCTCTCATTGCACCACCACAAACAAATCTAACCAATAAAAATGCACCATCCTGCCCTATACATGGCTACCACTTGGTAAGCGAGGATTGGTCTATACGCGTCGAGGAGACATGCTGACGTTCGTGGTATCACTCCCTAGTGACCATCCCAATGAGCCAACCCTCCAATTTTTTTAGTTGTTGAGCCAAATGATTAGAAAATCAGAAATTTGTCATACGATATCAAATTGAGGTGAAACAAGTTTTGTTGGAATCAGAATGAAGAACAGTATGAAGTGATGCTAGCTTCGAATTATTTTGGGCACTTTATGTTTTGAGCTAAATTTTGATCTCGATATTAATGGCTTATCAATATCACATGTCAAAATAACCATAACTCATTTCATATGACACTTGTTCATATGATATTCCTTAATTAATCAATTTAGTTAAAAGAAAAGCACTTGCATAACTACTTAAGAAATAAATCTCAACCTTTGATTTTTGTATACTACTAAGAATATTATAGAATATTCTATGGAGATTAAATTGTTACCATCCAACTAATAATTATTGACAACTAAATTAAAATTCTGAAATCATATTCCAAAATAAACATGCTTATTAGAGAGAAGTTTTTCTTCAAACCACTTCAATTATACACAATTAACACAATTACAAATATATTATACTATAATTATTAATTAATACACTGTTATCATCCTCTTATATATATAAAATTGAGAGCAACATCATGTTAATATAAGTGATCCTTGTTTACCATTGATACTTATGAACATTGTTGTAATAGTTTAAAGCTTGAGAAAAACACTCTTAAGTGAAGATAATTATGGGTTGACCCAATATCAACAATCTAACTCTTGCCTTCCAACTAAGGAGACCAATTTACTTTCCTAATGTTATTTTTAAATGTCACAAGTCAACTTCATATTAGGTAGTGAGGAAATTATTCATCTAACTAGTAAAAATCTAAATAAAGTGTATTTTTTTGCTTTAATCTAAATCCTTTAATAATGTGATGGAATCAGGTTTTTTATATCTAAACCCTAAAGGTTTTTTGCACCAAAATTAATGGTGGATCAGTTGACAGAAACTCCATCTCCATCTCTCAAAGTGAATAAACTTATATGTAGATTCTTGATTGCAGATTATCAACGCAAGTGAGTAGTTTATGGTTATAACTTTTTGGCCGTGGGCACTCTGGATGAGTGGGTGCACTCTAGTGTTGCATTATTGCTCACAAAGATTTTTTTGTTCGGTTGTTAAAAGATATCACTATGATAATATACATTTTGATGATGGACATATAAATTTATGTGAATTTTGTTAAAAACCAATCAGGTTGATCACTGAGCGCTTAGGAGGGCTCAATTTTCCAGACAAACGGTGAAAGGCTCTACAACTGTCATTAACTATGCAACAGGGATGTAACTTAATAAATTACGAAGCACTTTAGTAACCTAATACAGTTTTCTAGATGTATCAGCTGAAAACACGAAAATGTTGTATTCAAAGAGAAGCCCCCAACAGTTCAACAAATAGTATGACTCTAAAAAAACGGCTTTCCGTGAAACCATTTTATCAGTGCAGCATCTGGTATTCTGCGCTTGCGCTTTCAATTGAGGCTTGAAGTGGTCTATCAATATATTACTAGCATGATCATTTCTTGGTCGATTATTCCACTTTCAGAAAAATCGACACTGTAGCTCCCTGTAAAAAGTTGTGTCGATACCTAGTATGAATTCATGGTCATTTTAAACAAAAAAAAAAAAAATTGATCAGAAAAGAAGTGAATCTGGCCCAGCAATAGAATTAATCAGTTTGAGCTTAGATACTATAAACGAAGAAAGATTCCAAACTGTTTTTGAAAGGAGCAAAATGAAAATTTTGTATCAACTTGGCTATAGGTATTGCAAGATTGTAATACGGCAGCCTATTGAAGTTGAAAGCTGGGAACCGAAAATTGCATAATGTGTCTGCCTCCACTACGGCCTAACCGCCATCTATCCCTAAAATTGCATCACTAAAATTCCATCTCCTCCACCTGCGCTAACCTCGATGAAAATCAATGGGCTGAATGGATAGTTATTCCATTTACTTTTTAATTTACAGTTATTTTTAAAAATGAATTAATAAATGAAATAGACAGCTAAATTAATATATTTTTGTGCTAACCTAAGATTTTTATAATTACATTTACTATTTATAAAAAAATACAACAAAATTTTATATTAAAATTATGTCATATATATCAATCACAATGTTATCCAAGTTATCCAATATCAATTGGAATATTAACTTCTCAAATAAATTAAAAATTATTTTTTATTATTATTAAATTTCTCTAAAATATGCCATGGTTAATATAATAAATTATAAATTGTCATACTATTGTATTTTAATTTTTGTTTTGCCAAATTTTTTTCATGGCTATTGGTACAATTCATAATTAATGTGAACAATATCTAATTCCATATCAACTTCTTAAGTATTTTTGATTGGGTATGAGTCCTTCATGGGAATACAATATAACCCTTACCATGCTTTAATGTGTATTCTACTGTATCATTCTTTGGCCATTTAAGTCCCCAACGGTTCTTGAGTATCTAGTAATTAATTCATTATTTAAGGTGCTATATCCAATGATTGCAATTGTATGATCAAGTGTAATGGGCATGTATCATTAAATATTCCCTACTTAATGAACAAAATTAGGTTCTTTGCACTAGCTAAATTATTTGTCACTTCCTTATTCTTTCCAAAAAACACTATAAAGACATAACCACTTAAGTTTCTATAAAACATAAAATATTTACTACTTATGTACCTACACAAATAAGTTACTTCTTTTTTGAAAGATCCTTCATCTTTAGAAGGGAAAAACTCAAGCTCATTAATAATGGTTGCTACTTGTTTAGAAGCTTTATAACGCATTAAGCCTTCTTGGTGATTATCAAATGAATTTTAGAAGTTTATGATCAAATGTGCATTCATGGCTTGTAGCTTTCATGTTTACCATATGTTTAACAAAATTGCTATCATGTATTAGGAATTTTCTAGTAAATATCTTGCATAATCATTAATTGTTGAGAATTTTTATCATCATTTTCATGATTCTAGAAAGTTACACGCAATTTTGTGGAATGGTCTCGAGGCAAACTTGAAAAAGTGTCATAGATCTCATGGCCACATGCAAAGAGAAGGGAATTTTGGGTCATAACCACTAGCAGACAGGCCTATGCATGCAGGGTATGTCAAGGGTGCAGTTGAGGTGCTAAGTTAGTGAAAATGAGTTCCAGCTCAAGGATTGATCACCTGTTGTGGTTTCTAGGCTCTTGCATGATCTATATTCCCTTAGGGATGGAAATAATATTTTGTTTTATAAACCTCACTTCCATAATTTGCACTTGAAGGTTTGGTCATGTCATAGTAGCACTCAACTCATGTTTACCTTGGAGACCTTGTTAAAGTGGGTAAATGTGGGAGAGGGTTGTTAGAGTTTCATTATCATGTATGCAAACTATGTTCTACCCAGATACATATGTGTTCTAGTTGTTATTTATGGATGTGTTATAATGATGATGCAAGTGGTTGTTATAGGACATAGTTGGCAAACAAATCAACCAACTCATTAGAGGTTCTATGGACATGTTTATAGACAATTATTTGAAATGGAGGCTAAAGTGGACATACCTTGAGATAATGATGAAATAACATTGAATGGTAGAAATGGTAAATGCAATTTAGTTGCAATGGCATAGGAACATAGTTTAAATTAACCACCAAGTAACAGGGACCCAAATTTATGTCCTCAATTAAGATTTCAATGAGAACACTCTATTCTAATATATTTTTAGTGGTAAGGACTCTAAGGATGCCTCCTAAATTCAAAAGTTCATTAGCCTGTGAAAATAACATTGAAGCAGCAAAACCAATGTCCTAGAAACTACATTTACTATAATTGACATATTATATGTAGATGGAAGAGAGTAATGAAAGATAAAAGAAACTAACAAAAATAATAATAAATGAACTAAAATGTAACACATATGTAGAAAAGAGTAAAATCATATACTAAATAATATGTATAGCTTCTGTGCTCAGTGGTATAGGCATAATACTTCTTCGCATAGTTCTTGTTGTAGTGCTCAACAACATTATTCCCATCATACTCGATGACCACATAGGCCCTTTATTTAGTACATGTTTGATAATGTAGGGACCAATCCATAGGGATTATAAATTTCCCACACCGGGTTTATGATGTTTTTTATCATAAACCAAGACCAATTCCCTTCAGAGAATATATGGGGTCAAACATAATTTTCATATTGAAGTTTGATGGATCTTTAATTTTTTTAGATGATCCATTAGCTAAGAGAGCATCACAAAATTATTCATCAAGCCGAGAAAAATAAAGGAGTCATTCTTCCTTGGTCAATATGTTGGGAAGAATTTCAATGACAAGTTTTAACAATGGTATCTCACATTCGATTAGAAACATATTTTCCATGCCATATATCAGTTAGAATGAAATAAAAATCATGAGGTCTTAGAAGAGATTCAATAAGAACAATGAAATTTTGTTTATGTTTCCAAACCCTGCATTGGATCATAGTCTTTAAGTTGCAATTGATGATCTTGACTAGAATTTTAGATTGAGGGTAGTAGGGAGAAGAGTTGTCATGGAAGAACTATGACATGATTTACAATTTAATCATCAAACGATTATGAACGTTAGTTCCATGATTAATCAAAATCTCTTTGGGGAAACCTAACCTAGCAATGATGAGGATGAGAATGAATATATCCTTGGTAGCACAATTGTTTGAGTACATAGCCATATCCTCTACCCACTTAGTCAAGTAATTTATGGCTGCATTGACATAACTATTACCCTAAGAAGAGGTAGGCTTACACAACATGAAATCAATGCCCCATCATTCAAACAAACCAATAACAATCATGGGATAAAAGTAAGCATGATGGGCATGAATTTTACTGGTATATGTTTGAGAGGGATGACACCTTCGGATTATATTCATACAGTCCTTGAAGATCGATGACAAAAAGAACTCAACACATATGATTTTTTAGGCAGTGGGTAATGAAGAGGGATGACCACTGCATACGCCCACATGGCAGTCATTCAAAATGTGTTCAAACTTTCCTTGAGTTAAACACCAATGTAAGACCAAGTAAACCCTGATGATAAAGGGTAACATCTATGATGAGGTATCGTTTAACAATCTAGTGTATGCACTAATGGTCATCAAACAATAATTGAGGCTGAAACATTTGAGAAATAGAGAAAGATATCACCATACCATGGATTACAAGAGCTAATGGTGAACAAATACTCCCCAGAGAATGAAGCAACCATTTTTCAATTAATAATATGAGTAATAATATTCCTATTTCATTTTCTATATAATTTTTAAAATAAGTATTCAATGATAATATAATAATTATAAAATCTCAAATTAATTTAAATGCATTTTATTAATTCTAATTATATCCATAGATTATTGATAAACATGTTTTTATCTAAATTAAGATTTTATGTTTGAGAGTTTCTTAATTAGAAATATTGAATGTATATTTAAGATTGAATTTAAAAAATACCTTTAGTTATTATAATTTAATGGAAATAAGTGATTAAATTAATTCAATGGTGTTTTTTTATTATTTGTATTTTTAAATATATATCTAATTCTAAACATTGAATCTTGCCAATAGTATTATTATAATTGTCTCCCATTAACTATATAAATATTCATCAACCATTTAATTTATATAGCTTGACTAATCTTATTCTTAAACTAATGTGCATGAAAATTGAACATAGCATGGAACATATAGTAAACTCCTACATGGAACAATGATTCCCTTAATATCAATGAATAATATTGGAGAGATATGAGATGCTCCACCTAAGCATGTGCCACACACTCTTTCAACCTTCATGTTGATCAAAATAACCTTAGAAAAAATGCCATTTGTATAAAAAGTCCATCATCATGAAATCCTAAGCATCATTAACATCACATCTTAATTGAATGCATAAAAAACAACTCCTCAATAGATAGATTTATTCATGCACATTTCACTAGCTATGCAAACACCATAAATGATCCTACATGCAAATCCATGATGCACCATACCTCCCCCTGAGGCCATGCAAGCGTCAGTTTCTCCTTGTAGGCTCTTGTTGGTCCTTCTTCCTCCAAGCTTTCAGTGGATGATCTCTTACATGAAAATGTCTATTTGTATGCTTGTTTGGCCTACTTTGATATTCTTGATTCTTTGATTAGGTGGCCTTAAGTGCCTTGGAATATTGCAATGCTTTACCATATGATGAAGATTATGACGTACGTAACATCTGATATGACCAAGAAATCGAGGGAAATATTCAAAATTATTGGTCTTCTCTTTAGTCTTCTTTGCATGCAACCTATATTCAATAGTTGTTGGGTGCATGTTATATTCTTTCCATGACTAGCCCTAGGCGTGGGTGGGTCACAACAGGTGTTATAGCCTCCCCTGTTTGTTTCGCCGAATGCAACAGGGCAATCGAGGGGAAGCATACCCCCTTGTTGGGGGGTTTGAGGGGGGCGGTAGCTGCCCCTCTACAAGGTCTAGGGCAACACCATAGAGAAAAGTTTTTGGAACTATATTAGGTGCGTGGTGTTGGTGCACTAAGATGACATATCAAAAGAAATCTTAACACCTACATTAATCATCAACCCATGGTAAGTCTCTTTATTTAAGAGTGTTCAACATTGTATATGCAAGCGAATTCAGAGGCTAATTCATAATGAAATGATTTAGAATCATTGGAATGACTAATATCTAATTCTCAAAATTTAATCCAAACAATTCTGAAAGAAATCGTTAAAGCATTTTCTAATATACTTAATCCACCCTACAAGAAACTGAATCAAAATGTAAGTAAAAGGAATCACTCTTAGCATTCTAACTCATATCAACACTAGTTTATTTAGTATGAAGGAAAGCTACAACAATTGAACAAAAAATAAATATGCAAACATCTCCTCGAAAGCAATCGACTATAAGCTTGAGATCTCATGTAACACTACTCTAGAATGAACAACAATCAAAAACTTAAATCAACCTAATCAATTCGGTAAAGATTAGCATGGAGATGTAAACCATGAAAATATCTAGAATCTTCTTTAAACAAAAAAGAAAATCATAATCATCAATACTCACAGCAATCGGAATAATGCTAATTTCACAAACTAACAATAATAAAAATTTATCACAATAAGCAGAAGCAAATATGACACAAATAAAGTAGTAGATCTCCTATTGCCTAGTCCCAAAGTCTCCAGAAGTCACCGCCTAAAGATATTCAGAATGCAATTATATGTAGAACACAATCTTCTTCATTAACATGATAATAGAGTTACAACATCACAGTAATGAAAGCGTTTTGTGTCCAAAATGAGTAGTTACAATCTTAAAATTCCTAGCTAGTTGTCCGTTTTGCTTGATGGCTTTATTGGTCATTGTTGTTTTCTTGTTTGAACAATAATCATTCAATTCATGTCCCTAAATATAAAGATAGCGAAAGTTAGCTTTTCGTGCCTAGATTTACCCAATTCTTTAATAATTGATTTCATCGAGCTTCTGTGATTGTTCCTTCTATATTTATTCTTAAAACAAAAATAAATACATAAAGACGAATGATTAATTAGGCTAATATGGGGATAAAACATGTCTTTTCCATGGCCGAACACGTGGACCTACCTATGGTTTTGTGCCTGGATTTCGTACATTGTTTTGGGCATCATGGTTTTCTCGCCATGGTATTTTGTAGATTTAGTCAAGGGAACTATCGCTATCTTCTAATCGAGGGTTAATGGATTGGGGTTTATGGATGCTTTGGCATGTACATATATGTATTGTCACATTGAATGGAATATAACAAAAAATCAATTTGGTAGTCCTGGTTTTGGTATCGAGAGGAAAATATTTCTGTATATTTCTTTTATGTTTTATCCTCTCACCATTGTTTATTTTCTATTTTTATAATTAATACGCAGGTAATTTTTCTATGGGGTTCAAACCTACATTTGGTATCTAAGTTATTTTTGGTTTAAGGGGATGCCTTTGCTAATGAGGGGTTTTTGTCGAGCCAGGGGTAGACCATGTTCAGTGGGAGATCTGTGGGATCTATTCTTCTTATGAAGGAAGATGGAAAGGAGTGGAAAGATAGAGATCGAGAAATTTAATGGTCATAGTTTTGAGTTGTGGAAAATCAAGATGGAGGATCGACTGTTAGATAAAGATCAATGGATCGTGGTAGATCCAGGTAGTAAACCAATGAAAATATTTGATGAATACTAGAAGAAGTTGGATTAGAAAGCAAACAACATAATAATGTTTTGTATCTCAGATTCAGTATTGTTGAATGTATCAGTGGAAGCTTTGGTGAAGGATTTGTTGGAAAAGGTAGGGAATTTGTACCAATCGAAGTATGTGCTAAATAAACTATTCCTACTAAAAAAGCTATATATCCTAAGGATCAAGTATGGAGAGTCAGTGGTAGAGCATCTAAATGCCCTTAATACTGTGGTAAGCCAATTTTTATCTATTGATATAAAAATTTTAGATAAATATAAGCACATTATTTTTTTCTCTTCTCTACCAAATTCATGGGGTAGTATAGTTATTGCAATAGGTAGGAATGTGACTTCTTTATAGTTCGATGAAATAGTCTCATCCTTCCTATCAGGGTAGATGATATGGAAAAATACCGAGGGATAGAAAGGTGATGCCTTATGTGTATGAGGATGATTCTAGATCAAAAACAAAATAAATCCTCAAATTGAAGATCTAAATCTATAATGAGATCTAAATCTCTAGGAAAACCTATAAACATGTGTTGGAAATGTGAAGAGTAAGGGCACTTCAAAAAGGATTGTAGATCTAAAGCTCTTGAGAAAATAAAGGGATATGATGATTCTCCTTCTGTACAGGAAAGAGCCACCTCAGATGAAGGTGGCATTGTGTACTTCGCTTCTTCTTCAAGTAGACATATAGATCATGAGGCATGGTTGATTGACTCAGGTGAATCCTTTCACTTCACTCCCCACAGGGAGTGGTTTTGTGAGTATGATAAATATGATGGTGGTGATGTCTTCTTATGGGATGATGGGAAGGCTAGAATATTTGGTCACTTAAGTCAGGTTAAGGTTGCAAGGTGGAAGGATTAGAACACTTTAGGGTGTTTTGCAATTCCTACATTGGCCATAAATATGATTTTTATAAGAAAGCTCAATGATGTAGGTGTAAAAACATTGTTTGAGAAAGATACATGCAAGATGGTTCGAGGAGAACTAATATTGAGGCAAGGAATTTGGATTGTAGCTTTGTACAAGCTTGAAGGTAGCAATGTTATTTATGGGTGCAATAGTTCTTTGGTTAGTGAAAGTGGAGAAAGACATCTAGTGGTCTCTAGATAAAATACCATGTTATGGCATCAAAAGATTGGACATATTGGAGAGAAGGGCCTTTGAATTCTTCATGGTAATGGTATGGTAGAAGATATGTCTAATTTCTCTATGGATTTTGATTTCTATGAGAATTGTGTATATGGGGAGAAAAATTGGGCGAGTTTCACCTCTGTTGCTAAGAGGACAAAAAGGATATTAGAGCTTGTGCATAGTGATGTGTTTGGACCTGTGTTTGTTTGTTCCATCACTGGGTAAGTCTGTGTACTATGTATCATTTATAGATGATTTCTTTAGGCATACTTGGATATATTTCGTTAGGAATAAATCTGAAGTCTTTGACAACTTTAAACAATTTAAGGCTCTAGTGGAAAACTAGATAGAGAAGAAGATAAAGGTGTTGAGGACAGATAATGGTGGAGAGTTTTGCAAGAAGGAATTTGAAGAGTTATGTAAGAAGTGTGGTATAGCATGGGGAAAGATTACTCCATATACACATCAGCAAAATGGATTTACAAAAATAATGAATAGGATGTTGATGGAAAAGGAAAGAAGCATGCCTAATGGTGTCAGGTTAGGACATGAATTCTGGGTAGAGGTGGTGCAGACTGTATGTTACCTAGTCAAGGGATCACCTTCATCAACATTGGAGGATAAGACTCCACAAGAAGTATGGACTATTAAGAAACTCTCTCTTTCACATCTGAGGGTATTTGGATGTGATGCATATGTACATGTTCCAAAGGAGAAAAGAACCAAGTTGGATAGTAAATCTAAAAGGTGCATATTTATTAGGTATAAGGATGGTTTAAAAGGTTATAATCATTGGAACAGAGAAACAAGGAAGGTTGTGTACAACCGTGATGTGGTGTTTAGAGATGTGAAATATGTTATTAAACATGAAGTGCTACCAATGTAAACTGAGAAAATAGAGTTTGAACTAAAGGAGGAGGAATCAAACTCTACAAGCGAAGAGGAAGCAAAAGAGGAAGAGCCACAAACTCCAGTGGTGAGAAGATCAGTTGGATAAAGAGGGAAGCCAGAAAGGTATAGTCCAGCTACTTTCTATTCAAATTTGTCTTTATATATTACTAATGAATGACAAGGAAGTAGTAGATTTACAGGATGGAAAACTCTGGAAAGAGGTCATGGTTGATGAAATTGAATCTTTACATAAAAAAGAGGCTTGGGATCTTGTGCAGTTGTCAGCCAAAAGGAAACCCATTGGCAGAAAATGGGTGTTTAAGAAGAAGATTAATATAGAAGACAAGGTGGAGAAATAGAAAGGTTGTTTGGTAGAAAAGAGTTATTCCTAGGCGTCAAGAATTGATTTCGGTGAGATTTTTTTGTTGTTGCCAAGGAAGGTTGTATTAAATTACTTTTATTTATTGCTACTACTTTTGATTTTGAAGTAGAATAGATGGATGTGAAGACAACATTTCTCCATGGGGATTTGGAAGAACAACTCTAGATAAGCAACTTGAAGGCTTTGTGGTTAAGGCTAGGAAAGAACTAGTATGCAGGTTAAAAAATTCTCTTTGTTGATTAAAATCATCACGAAGGATGTGGTATCAGAAATTTGGGGACTTGGCTTCACTAGAAGAAAAGCATATCACTATGTGTATTTTAAATTAATTGACAACCGTGATATTTTTTTGGTCTTGTATGTGGATGATATGTTTTTGATTGGAAATAACAAAGAAATTATCAGGGAATTGAAGACCCAATTTTCCTCCAAACTCAACATGAAAGATCTTGGTGCTACAAACTATATTTTGGGCATCGAATTAACCAAGATCGGGAAAAAATGAAACTTTGGTTGAACCAGAGGAAGTATGTGAAGACAATATTACAAATTTTTAATATGCAGGATAGTAAATCAGTGAGGGTTGTTATTCCTACCGGTCTAAAGTTATCTGTTGAATAGTGTGCTAAGACACAAGAAGAGGAGGAGGACATGTCCCATGTCCCATACACAAGTACAGCCAGTAGCTTCATGTATGAAATGGTTTTTACTAGACAGGACATTGCACATGCAATGGGAGTATTGAGCAGGTTTATGTAAAAACTAGGGAAGGAGCATTAGATAGTAGTGAGGCAAGTTTTCGGGCACTTGTGTGGCACTAGTTTTTATGCTCTATGCTACCAAGGAAGACCAATATTGGATAGAGTTTTGGAAATCCACGGATTTGTTGATCCAGGTTGGGTTGGAGATCTTCTTCAAAGAAGATCTACAAGTGGGTATGTCTTTAACCTATATGGAGGTGCAATGATCTGGATGAGAAAGAGACAATATGCAGTTGCACTTTCAACTACAAAGGCTAAATACATGACATCCACTCATGGAAGCAATGAAGTAGTTTGATTGCAGAGATTGTGTTCAATTATGGGGTTGGTACAACGATCTATAATGATAGAATGTGATAGCCAAAGTGAAATTTTCTTTTCAAAGAACCCTGCTTACGATTGAAAGACAAAGCACATTGATGTTTGTTATCGGGAAATCTAGTGTCTATTCAGAGCTATTAGTCCCACTAAGATGAGTAGCTATCTTAGAAACAAACAATTTAAAGTTACTTTCATTTTCCTTTATGAGAAGTAGATAGGAGAGCATCAAAGAATACCAACATCAATCTCTCGCTTGGTTCCTTTCTTGTTCCTTCTCCCCTCTGGCAGATCTTTGTTGCTCCTTCCTTGCTTACCTGCTTCAAAGAGTACTTGTAAAGTCAAAACAAAATAATACCTTCAAAATGCTAGGATCTACGATCATAAACAATATAGGACCAGATATATATTGACCACACAAATGCATATATCATCAAATATACAAGAATATGGAGGAAAACTCGAATAGCTTTATTGATAGAAAGAGTAGAAGAGAGGATTACAACCGATTGATCTGACCCAATGTCATCCTCCCAGCATGAAAGCCCTTCTTCACCTCATGAAAAGCTTAAATCACCCAACACTATGATGTTCCACCAGGAAACCAACAACACTTCCTTACAAGATACAAAATTCCAACCTCTTGATCTCTGGGATGAGGGATCCATATATAGATGTTTGCAGGGGGGTGAGTAAGCTTCTGGGATTTTGATTACTGTCCTCTCTCTGATAGTTCTTGGTCCCACTCGGAGATTCATGATCTCTTACTCATCCTTAGGCGAATTCAGAGAGGCAACTGTCACAAGAGAAGTTTCTGGAAGATTCCATGATCATCCACCTTGCAAATTGTCTCCGCCATTTATCTATTTTCGCCCATTGCACCCTATAGAAGGGCGTTTCAGTATGCATCACACTTTTTGCATGTGGTAGGTGAGATGCATCTCACCCTTAGCACTGAGTAGTCTGTATGGTCCAGTTTTGACCAGTTCTGAGCAGTTTCCATGGAGAACTTCTGGGAGATGATGTAATCAGCAGATCTTGTTCCTTTAGGGTGTGAAACGACACTTTTAGGGACTTAGAAGCCACTTTTTTATGGACATATATGATTGGGGTTGGAGTGCCCAAATGTGTCTATAACAGTTACGCCCTAAAGCATGAGGTCGTAAATCTTTTGATGTGGGGTGAAATGCTTTATCATGAGGATCCGAGGTTTTTAGAACTGGAAGGCAACCTGTAATAAGATACAATACAATACATTATCTTCATAATATTTTCATGATCTAGCTGAGGTGGGCATTCCGATGCTCAGCTTTATAAATTCATTTTCATGTACATAGGACAGACAATTGTTTGTATGGCAGACCAATGATTCTGATAGAGTCATCACCCTTTTATTTGTATGATCACTTGTGCAACAATGATGTAAATTTGATGTATTTATTTTCCTAAATATATCACAGCCTCGATGGATGAAACTAGATCTAGGGTATTCAAACTCGTTCAATATTCGCCTGAAGTACATGTCGATCCATGTGAAAAGATGTTCTGGAGTCAAACATGGAAAGACATCACTTTATTACCAGCCAATGATGTAAGCTGTTAATGGGCACGACAGGAATTATCGATAATGATGATGACCCTCAAGGTATGACAGTACATTTCACGTGGTGTGAAAATGGGACTTGGTGTCGAACACCACGAAAAATATTTCGGTTGAAGGCCATTGATGTAAACGTGTCACCAGAAGTGAGAAACTTGCCATTGAGGCATGCAAGCTTCAAAGTACTGAAAGGGGTGTTCCTCGGTCAACTTCTTGGATAATGAGCTGACGATGACAAGAAGTGACCCGTCATAGGAGGGCCTTAATGAATCCCACATCTATGACATAGAATGGAGCAAATGATTTTGTGGAGGTGAAAATGATCTGATGATATAGGGTTCAGGGTGGCAGTCGTGAAAGAATGAAGGGTGAAGGTATTGCAGTGGACAAGACACAAGATGGGTTGGTGAATTCTTTGAGCGACTTCTCTTGAACATATCGGCGACACTAAAATGGATTGGTAGCGTTAACCCCAAAAATGGATGGTACGGCAGACCAATGGTGATATGACTGGTGAAAAGAATAACCCAACCCGACTCAATCATGGTGATGGAATGAAAGTGTCATGTTCAAGAGCAACTTGCTACTAATAAAGTTTCTTCAAGTTTTCTTCTCAATATTTCCCCAGTCATTGCTGACCAGTACCTCTTTATTTTTGTCAAGCGTGAGGAGGATAACATATGCTTGCTCTATAATTTACCCTTTGGGCAACCTCATCAATATGTTTTAACGATCCTAGTGACAGTGAAACTCGTTCTTGTCTATATGGACAAGTTTGTCGCTATTGGTTTTAACAATTTTAACGACAAAGATAAATCGATCATTTTTCAATTTTAGAGAGTTTGGAAAGGGATGGAAAGGAAAATCCAGTAATCCTTTTTTGTCATATAATCCCTTAAGTCCGAAAAAGTATAAAATAATACGAAAGGGATGACTTTTAGATAGTTTTAACAAGCCAAACAAGACAAGCACTCGATCTTTTTTTGTAATAATCCCTTAGGTCCAAAAAGATTAAAATCTAGTGGAGGGATAGTACTTCTGATATCTTTAATGAGTTGGAGAGGCCAATTTCTCGGCAATCTTTTCATATTTTATGAGTTACATGAAAAGAGCTTAAAGGATACTCCATTTTAAGGAACGAGTGGTATTTTCGGGTAGCAGCTGGTTCCAGGTAAGGTTTGGAATTTTCTAATCACGGTAGTGTTATGAGGATGGCGAATGGAATCACTCATCACAGCTGTTCCTCAAAATGGTAAACAATCAAATGGAGGTGTATGATCGGTTAAAACAGAGTGGAGGTGATGGTAAGAACACGACCAAGGCTCAAAAGTTGATGATAATGCATTTGCAATGGTTATTTACGGAGGTTGGTTCATTTTATAATGAGCTTAAACTCTGGTGGAACATGTGCTCATTGCTTAGGTTTAACTTTTAACGAGCTTGAACTTTGCGTAAAACTGCTCATGCGAGTTGTATAATAAGGATGTCTCATCGATAGGTTCAATTTTTAGGGAGCTTGCACCATTCAAAACTTTTCTCCGAATCCTTTCTTTATGTAAGCTAGGAACGACCAATCCTACGAGTTTAAAGGGTTGACAATCTAAAAACTAAGTAAATAAATGGTCGTGTTTCACTTCCATGTGATAAGGTTTACATGCCCCTAGTTATAATGAATTAGAGTCTCTAGGTTACCCTCCAATTTGTGAACAAAGCATCTTCTCTGTCACGAAAGGCATACCTTTTAACGTACAAAGTAGAGTTTCCAGGTTACCCTTTAATTTGCAAACAAAGCATTTGCTCTGTCAGTAAAGGTGTACCTTTTGACAGAGCTATCTTATTTGAGTCTAATCCCATTTTCCTAAATGGACGGGTGTGTCAGACTAGTCATTTTCCTATGCAGAAACCCACCTTATACCTGGGGTTCTTCTGTTGAAGCAAACCAGGGTGCATGTCCCTTGGGTTTCAATCACAATCACCAAATTACTCGTGCTCATCAGGTGGACGGACTGGAGATTTAAGAGACATTCCTTGCGTGAAAATACTAGTTAGGGATGGCATTTGACTATTAGCTATGTGTGAGCCGACGAATGAAATATGGTCTACAAGCTGGACCACTCTGCCTTCATGCGGAAAACACATTACTCGAAAGAGTGAGGAGACAATGGCTCCCATGCTATAAATGTAGTCACACCCAAGGAGTAGATTGTAATATAGAGGTCCTTGGACTACCATTACATTCAAATAAATGGTTTTCCCTCTCAAAGTTATAGCCAAATTTGGAAGTATTCCTAACAGTCGACTGGTTCCTTTGTCGAAGCCTATTAGATTTCGCATCTCAGGAGGAAGCAATGGTGAACCAATCACTTTCCAAGCAGTTGAGGAAAGGATACTCACAGAAGCCCCTTCATCTATGACAATACCGACCATGACCATTTTGTAAGGTTTTACAATGATTTAGATTGGTACATTGGATGGTAGATGGGGTCTGCCTAGTAGATTCCAGTCTAGGGAAATGACTAGGTTGCTCGAAGGTGGGACCGAATAAACGCCTGAATACGACTCTGATGAACTTCCTTCCTACAGTAAAGGAATGGGTAGATTGCCCCCATGTTCATCGGAGCCTGTGTTTCCGAAAATAATTTGAACGGTGTCATTCTCATTCTCTTCAGTGATTATATCATCTAAAGATGGATCTTCTGAAGACAAGATTGGGTCAATTGCCATCTTGACCCGATGAATTTGTTCCGGTGTAGATTCAGAGGGCTTATCTTCAATCATAGATGCTTCGACCAACCAAAAAGGTGTGTCAGCCAGATCTTCAACTAGTGATGGACTCGGCAAGAGTTTCTTATATCCAAGAGGAAGTTGTGGCAATGAAGCAGGACAGTTATCCAAGACTTTTTTAGCTTCACCTAGCAAGGGAGAATGGTGGACAGCATGATCGCCTTCACACAGCCTACAAGGAAACTTATATTTTCCTTTCCGCCCACAGACTTCATTTTCACTAGTTGACGGTGTACCCTCAACATGATCGTCAGAGGTTGATGACACCGGATTGTACAAACAAGGAGACCAGTCCCTTAAGATCTGAGGGATGCAAGGACAATCTCGATGATAGTGGTCTCCTCTGCAAATGACACATGGAGATTTAGGTTTGGATGGTGCAGTGTGTAGATTTTCGCTAGATGATGCATGGTTTCCCCTTTTTTCCTTTGGCTCCTTCTTCTTCTTCTTCTCCTTCCCTTTCTTCTTCTTCTCAGTTACTTGGTTTTTAGCTTTACTAGCTTCACCAAGTGAAGAGGAGGGAGTGGAGGGAGAAACAAATGAAGCAGAATGTTGGGTTGTAACTCTAGTATCATCTAGTTGCTGATTTGATTACTCATGAATCACAATCCTTTCAATGACAGAGGTCGAGAAGAGCCATATTGGCAAGCTGATTTTCAGTCCTGGAAGGGACAATGTGGCCATATGAGGTGCATTAACATCTCTCCAAGAGGAAAAAGGACTAGGATTTCCCCCAAGGGTAAATCCTTGGTTGGTGGACTCCATTTTCTCAACCTAAGACCAATGAGGGAACAATGAAGTTATTCTGATTAAAATAAATTTTATGACGCTTTGACACAACTTGCTTTTTCAATTTTTAAGAGTCGAGAAAAAGCTAAAGATGACTCTAGTCGCCTTTGATTTTTAATGAGCCTGAAGTGACAAGTGCTTAGATGGACCTTTTCCTTTAAGGAGTCTAAAAAGGAATGAAAGAGACTACTCTAGAAATTTAGATAGAGGGATTACCAAACCAATCACAAAACTGTAGAATACATTTTACAGTACGGCAATCAATCTTCCCGAATGTTGTGTTCAGTGCATTGCGATCGATAGGGCGACAGACACGACTTCCTAAGGATAAAGGATATAGCCTATTATGGTCCCCCAATATATACTCGATGGTAAGTGGTAGCACAAGTATGTACTGGCACTTATCGTCTCAAAGAGGAGGAATCACCAAACCTATAATGAAAGCGATAGTTACCAGGCTTTACGACACTGGAATACGTCTATAGCCTAGACTTCTAAATGTTGTGCGTCAGGTTCCAAAGTGTTTTTATGTTCATTGAATTTATTTTACAGTTGATCTTTCTTAAGAAGTTTTCCTTTAAGGTTCACTACGTGATGTAGATATACAATTCCTAAAATGCAATCTAATATGATAAACAATCGTTTATTCTTCTTTTTGCAATGAAAATCCTAGCTACTAAGGAAAGAGAAGCGATATTCTTTCAACATAGAGCAGAGAGCACACACTAGATGCACTGTCCTAAACCAAAATCAACAAGTCGTCTAAATGAAAATGCACATGCATGTATTTTTTTTCCACTTTCTTAATGTATGAATGACAAAAAGAATGCTAAGTACAAATTGGAACTATCTTTTCAAAGCGATAGTACTAACAATTTTCTCTTCAAAAGACGAAAGGAAGACAATGACGACACTTTGTGATTCTGAATAGAAAACTGCTTTAGACACTTGAAAAACTATTAATTCAAATAAAATACAAGAGTAACAGTGTAATCAACCTTCAAGAATAGTAGGATTCTTTTCTTTGACTGAAAACGACACTTGCGACACTTCCAAAGCAAAAGACGACAGTTCGACTAAGCTACTTCTTTGTAAAGGAGAACTGTAAATGGTGAACAATACATAAAAACATTCACAATTATTTGTACAATGGAGGTTGAATAATGCAAATGAAGGGAGTTTCCACAGTGGTATATTGACCACAGACAACAAAACTCCTGAATAAAGCTAAAGAGAGTGAAGAAAAACCAAAATCTGGAGGCAGAAACAATCTTATCTAATCATCACACCTGTAACACAAGGAAATAGGGATGCATCTCACCTACTACACATGGGAGGTGTGATGCATCCATATTGCCAAGAGGAGAAGGTGCGATGGTCCAGGGACGAGTCTTAAACTTGGTTTTTGGTCACAATTTGCAGCTTAGTTTAGGGATTTAGTTCGAGCTAATGATAATCAGTAAATGCAAATCACAGGGGCTGATCTAATGAGGTTACTTGAGACACCACCAGGGAAATTAGGATGTTTTCAAATCAATTTTTTAGTTTATAAACAAAACCTGGATATCGACTAAAGCAACATTGATCTAATTTTCTCTTGCAAAGAAAATATAGTTCGAAGGCTAGCTGGCTTAACTTCAGGCTCCGGCTATAGTTTATAAAGAAAAAAAATACAGAAAAGAAAACAAGATATTCACTCCCTAGTGGAGTCACCATTTTGTTATCAGGAAATCTAGTGTCTATTCAGAGCCGCTAGTCCCATTGAGACGGGTAGCTATATTAGAAACAACCAAACTAAAGTTACTTTCGTTTTATTGTATGAGAAGAAGATAGTTGAGGAGCAATGAATACCAACCTCAATCTTTTGCTTGGTTCCTTACTTGTTCCTTCTCCCCTATGATGGATCTTTGTTGCTCCTTCCTTGCTTACCCACTCCAAAGAGTACCTGTAAATTAAAAGTAGCATAATACCTTCAGAGTACTAGGATTTACAATCATAAATAATATAGGACCAGATATATTGACCACACAAATTCATATATCATCAAACATACAAGAATATGGAGGAAAACTTGAATAACTTTATTGGTAGAAAGAGTATAAGAGAGGATTACAACCCATTGATCTGACCCAGTGTCACCCTCCCATCATGAAAGCCATTCTTCACCTCATGGAAAGCTTAAATCACCCAACACTATGATGTTCCACCAGGAAACCAACAACACTTCCTTACAAGATACAAAATTCCAGCCTCTGGATCTCTGGGATGAGGGATCCATATATAGATGTTTGCAGAGGGGTGAGTCAGCTTCTGGGATTTTTATTAGTGTCCTCTCTCCAATGGCTCTTGGTTCCACTTGGAGATTCATGATCTCTTACTCATCCCTGGGTGAATTCAGAGAGGCAAGTGTCACAAGAGAAGTTTCTGGAAGATTCCATGATGACCCACCTTGCAAACCGTCTCTGCCATTTGTCTACTCTCACCCATCACACCCTACAGAAGGGCTTTTATCTATGCATCACACTTTTTTCATGTGGTAGGTGAGATGCATCACACCCTTAGCACTGAGCAATTTGTATGGTCTATTTTTGACCAGTTCTGAGCAGTTTTCCATGGAGAACTTCTTAGAGATGATGTAATCATCTGACCTTGTTCCTTTAGGGTGTGAAACAACACCTTTAGGGACTTAGGAGCCCTTGGTTTATGGACATATATGATTGGGGTTCCAGTGCCCAAATATGTCTATAACAATGTTGAGTATCACTTTTTGAGGGATATGGTTGTGACAAAAAAGGTGTTCGTGGTAAAGATGGACACTTTGAAGAATACTGCAAATGCATTGAAAAATTCTGTGAGTACTGAGAAGTTCTCTTGGCATAGAGAAACAATGGGTGTTGCACGGCTAGACCAATGACTAAGCTCTCCTGTGGAAATAAAACAACAAGTGGGATAATGCTACGCATGTGTTATATTATTTCCACGACTAGCCCCACATGCAGGGCGGTCATAGTGGAGGTCATATCCTACCCTGTTCATTGCATTGGGCATAATATACCCCTCTATTGGGGGATATTATTGCCCCCTCTATGGGATTTGGGGCAGTGCGCTAGGGAAATATTGTTTGGACCATATATTAGGTGGGTTGATCTACCTATGGTTTTGTGCAAGTTTTCACACATGATGTTTTGCATGATGGTATTTTGTAGATCCCATCAAGGCAACTACAATTATGTTCTAATCTAGGGTTAATGGATTGGTTTTCATGGATGCTTTGACGTGTATACATATGTATTCCAACATTGAAATAAATATAATGAAAAATCAATCTCGTAGTATCGGTTTTGGGATCTAGGGGAGAATCTATGGGCATAATTGTTTTATGTTTTATGCTCTCACCATTGTTTATTTTCTTTTTCTAGAATTTGTATAAAGGTAATTTCTGTATAGGGTTAAAACCTACAATAGTGTTATGGAAAGAATCAGAAAATCCTTTAAAATGACCATTATACACGATTTTGGATAAACTCTGTGAAGTAGTATTTCTTCATTGCTTTTTTTCTTGATGTGATATTTTATACCTTTGCTTCTCTTGCTACATGAATCTTTTATTTTCTAGAATATTTCCTAGCTTCTATCAATTGAAGAACCTCACATCTCTTTGGCTACATTTCTTGTTGATGAATCTCATTATTTCTTCTTTTGTAACTCCTATATTCTTCCATACTTGTGGTAGCAACTAAACTAGTTTCTCATTTATGCATCTGCAATTTGAATTTACATATGTGGCATTTTCGCTTTTTTCCAATTTAGTGCATTTCTTCTCTAAATCTCCTCTTAGTGAAACAAATTTTTCTTCCAATTCCTCACAGTGTTCCTCTTCTTATGTATAAAACTTCCTCATTTACTCCTCAATCATATTTTCCTCCTCAAGTGGAGTTTTCAATTGATTGATCTCCTCTCTTAGATCATTCTCATTATAATCGGAAATATACAAAATTATTTTATGATCCTTATATGCAGAAGTTAGTTTATCTAGTTTAGTAGCGAATTATTTTTTTAAAACCATTTCGTATTCATATTTAGCCTTAATGATAGAAATATCCCTCTCATCACCACTACGTAACTCAATAGAATCATCATAATCATAATTTAAAATTTCTTTCAAAATATTACCTCGTGACACAATTGTTTTGGTTGAGATTTGGGAATTTGTTGCCTCATTTTCAATGAAATAATTCTCTTCTTTCTTCAGGTTATGTTTTTTGTGGCATCATCTTCTTATTTTTTACCATGTTCCACCATCTATGTTTCAAGCCATCAAGCATCACTAAAGAGCACAGACTCTAGTACCAATTGTTGGAAAATTGATCAGTGCTAGGGGGGGTGAATCAATAATGAAGGCATGCACATAAATTTTAAATCCTTTTACCACAATATCAAATATCCATACACATGCACAACATTAGCATAACTAAATATGAAAGAAACAATAAATTCAAAGCATAATAACCATGAGAAATTTCAACGAAAGCATGAACACATATGAACAACAATATTTTTGGTGGAAACAATTTTGCAAGAAAGCTAACTTACTCCTCTTGCACTCCTCAATTATTCTATTATTTTGTTGAATAATATTTACATGGATTATCTTACAACCATAAGTTGGAAGACCTAACGTCCTACCCAATATGCTAGCACCTATCAGTTAGGAAATTTCTTCCTCTCATGGATCTACAGACTACAATCTGATAAAGGCCACCACGATGAATAATTCTTCCCCAACTCCCATTGGACTATCCAAATCCTATTGGATGGAGGAATTTGTTCCCTCTACTGAATCTATTGAATCATTGAGTACTCTGAAGCATCCATGCCTTTAGTTCCTCCATGCCAATTACCTTTCACATATTTTCAAACTGGGTTCTCAATCTATTAAAGACGAGCAACCCAACAACACCATCATTCTACGCAGAAAATATGAATACAAAATTATGACCTAGAGGAGGGAAATTCTACTATTCCTTACACATGAAAATCTGCTCTCTAACACACCACAATAAACATATTCTCTACCACCCACAACACAGAAAATCTAAATTCGCTTCTCAATTCTATCTCTAATTTATGCATAAAATATTTTGATAAAACATTGGAAAAGTATTTCAGGAGTTGTTGCAATCTCTACCCACTCTCAATTCCCTCACAATGGCATGCTCTCAGACTCCAAATAAGACCAAACAAATTAACTAAAAACCTTCATCTATTTATGAAGCACTCAGTAAACATTACAAGTTATGAAGCACTCAAAAATTTGTTTCACAATTATCAATTTTCCTAGATCTATCTCCTCCTTAATGTGATCAAGCCACTCTTCTCCACTAGATGATGGATATTTTAAAGTTTAACCAACTCGTAGAAGCTCCCATATCTTTTCTGATGTAAAATGTTTTGATCAAGAACATAACCACAATAACAAAACTGGTTGAGTTGCATGAGGAGTCTAGATAAATTCTAACTCTAAATCTGAGTCTCATGCACAACACTAGAATATTCAACTTGCCACATCCATCACACCTATCTCTGAATGACTGGAGCCCTTCAGCTGCACCCACAAGGCTGCATCTGTGCAACTGTGGCAAGGGATGGAATAAACTCAGTCAAATCAACCCATTTTTTTTCTAAACTTCTTCCATAGATTGATGATCATTAGAAATACCTTAGGAATCCATTGTCACATCTGCAACACATCACCAATCCAATGCAACATGACAAACATCGTCACAAGTCAAACTACATTGACTTGTATACCAACCAAAAAATATACTAACAATTGGGCCATAAAACTTCTCCACAACAACGTTCCCATCATTGTGCAACTCTGTAACATGTCAAACATCCTCCAACACTTGTACACACAACACAAGAATTTTATGACACCTGTAGAGCCTCTCTAAGTCGTATATATCATATTTTCAACCTGTGGACCTCATCTAGGACATGGAGACCCAACCAACAAGGCTCCTTGACTGTAACTCCTGTAGCACTAACCAACATCTTTACACAACTGACCATATTGAAAAGATATCCAAACTAATGCAACACACCACCACCCATCTCCATGTAACAACATGATCATGAGTACCATCACATCTTTTACTCAATGTTGTATGCAACACCTATAAAGCACCAATCCATTCTCACATCTCCATGCTAGTAGACATGCCAAGGACGATCTACACCATCCATACACAAGACACCTACAACCACACATACACATGCAAAACCCACTAACCTACAACCCATTCTACTAGGTTGGCATCAATGCCAACCAACAGCACACTTGCAACACTACAACAAACATCAATGCAACAAAAATAGGATTGTCTCATGTGTTCAAGAAAATACTCCTCGAGGTACACATAAAAAATAAATTACTTCAAATTCTCCAAGTTCATCTTCAAGTGTCACATCATATCTAACTTTGACAAGCTTGAGAAGACAAAAATTTAGAGATTTGAGTGATATTTATGACGAAAATGAAGGTGAGCATACCACAAGTGTGAATTCTATTTTTCTATCTTTTCTCATGTATATGATTGAATTAATTTGAAGATGAAATTAAGGAAGAAAAATGTGTAGAAACAATGGATGAAGAAATAGTGGCAATAGAAAGGAATGATATAAGGGATTTAGTTAATATTCCCCAAGGAAAAGAAGTCATAGGTGTAAAGTGTGTTTCTAATAAAATACGAAATTCATAAGGAAGGATAGAAAGACATAAATAAAGGTTTCTCTTAGATGGGTACTAACAACAACATGAAATAGATTACGTGGAAATTTTTGTGCCAGTCACAGGAACGAAAACCATGAGGATGTTTTTTGGAATTAATAGTGCAACATAAGTGGAAAGTATATCAAATGGTTGTGAAATCAACCTTGCTAAATGGAGAAAGAAAAGAGGAAGTGTATGTGGAGCGACCAACTCATTATGAGGTTCAAGGGAAAGAAGACGAAGTATATATGCTAAATAAATCTCCTTATGGGTTGATGTAAGCACTTGTGTGCATGACATAGAAATATAGATTCAAACTTGTTAGAGAATGGCTTTAGAAAAAGTTGTTGTGAGCCTACCCTATACATCAAAGAAACTGATGGTGAGATTCTAATTGTGGTTTTGTATGCACATTATAAATTTTTCATAGGAAGTGATGATGTACTCATTTCTGATTTCAATGCAGTAATGAAAAATTAGTTTCAAATGATAGATTTTGGATCGTTAAGATATTTTCGAGGCATAGAAATGAACCAAATGGAGCATGCCATTTTTATTTCTCAAACAAAGTATGCAATGCACATTTTGAAGATCTAAAAATGAAAATAATAAGGCTTCACTAGTGCTAATAGCCATGATTTTAAAGTTGAGCAAAAAATATTCTAACAACAATGTAAATCCAACAGTATACAAAATCATGGTTGGCAGTTTGACGTATTTGACTACAACTAGACCTTATTTAATGTATGTAGTGAGTTTGGTCTCAAGATTCATGGAGACATCGAAGGAGACACACTGAAAAACAACTAAAATAATTCCAAGAATCAGGGTGGTGTGTCAAGATTTTTGGATGAGAAGAATGCTGAGAAATGTAGGGCATGAACAAGAAGGAACACAAAAAATTTATTGTGACAAAAATTCTAAAAATGTGTTATCCAAAATGTCAGTCTTTCACAAATGAAACAAACACATTTACATAAGACATTATTTCATCAATGAACTAATCAACAATGAAGAAACTGTTTTTTAGCATTGCACGTTGGAAAATCAATATGTTGACATCTTCACTAAACCATTAGAAAATGAATGTTTTTTTCATCCAAAATACTATTTTGAAATATTCAATATCATTAGTTTGGATTAAGGGAGGGTGTTGGAAACTAATCCCAACAAAAAAATTGATGAACCTCATCACTCACCATACTTGCTAGTACAAATAAATCAACCTCCAATTTCTTCTTTCATGTTGAAGTAGAAGTAAATAGATATATGACTTGGAAGGGACATGTTCCCTATCCTTTCAATACATCCATTAATAAAAACTTTGAACCCTTATTTGGTATCATTATAAATGGCTATTTGTACTACATGTTATTGAATGGTAAATATGTGACATGGTCAAGTATTTAATATGTGGTTTTACTCTATTGTCTTTACACCATCACTAAATAATCAATTTATGTATTCATATAAACATAACTCATCAGTTAGTTCCTTTTTGTTAGCATGTCTAGAGAAATAGTGGTTGTAAACTTTTGGTTTACTGTGGGTGAAAAGATATGAAGCCTTCGTTTTATTTTGTAAATGTATCCAATATTCATGGAAATGTAATCCAAGTATATATCCTTTTGTGCTTTATTCTAAAAACTTAAAAAACAAAAAAATCATTCGCCCAACACTATTTTTTTACTGCACATTACTCTGACTTTTAACACTCTGTCATTCTTACTGCATAGTATGCATCTCTTCCTTTGTGTCACTATGCGGAAAATTGGTTGAATGCAACTACAATTTTTCTATCTTGTCTCAAATGAGAAGTTATTTCAGTTCAAATGTCACACATCATATATGTTATACTTTGCATTTCAATATTCATTATTTCCTAACTATAGCCTTTCTAATTTAGAGATTCCTTTTATTGTTTTCATTGTGCACTATAGTAAAATTTTACTTGACAAATAGGACATAAAATTTGTAAAACACGCAATATAGATTATAATGAGAAGAATGTTAAAATCAATAATTGAGCCTCTCGGCACTGTAAGACATGAAAACAATCTCCCTCTTTGGGCATATTATCAATATTTGTAATTATTGTTTTTGGTGTACATGCACATACTCACCCTAAGGTAGATTCAATTCAGCTCTAGTTCTTGCGTATGATGTGCACTTAGATTTAGTTAGTTAAATCGAGTTCTTAAATGTGATGTGCAATTGGCTTTAGTTAGTTAACTCGAGTGCTTACATATGGTGTGCACTTGTATTTAGTTAGTTATCTCTAGTGCTTGCATGTGGTGCATGTACACATTAATAGAACATAAAGCACACTTAGCTCCAGTTAGCTTTAATTATCCTTATTTATTGGATGTAAAACTGAGGTTAACTTAGTTTCCTAATGTATTGATCATCAAACTAACATTGTGTAATGAAATTCATTCAATTCTAATTTTCTTTTCAATTCTTGCAAGTTTGTGCCATTATTATTTCGTTAGATCTATATTTGTGCTCCTATATTTTTACATGGTATAAAAGCTACAAGGGTCTGGAGAAGGTGTGTGAATAATAGTTTTCAGGTTTCAAGAACAACAATTTTTAATTGTTTAAAGATTTGATTTGTAGATGAGAATATTGGAGAACTGTCGCAATTGTTCCTACAACTTCAAGGTGAAATACTGGAGTTCCCATATTGATCTATTCTTACTTCATATAACTACTTCCAATGGAAGAGATAGATTTTTCTTGACCTCATAGGAAAATGCATGTATGATATAGTTATGAATATTGAAGTTGAACATAATTCTTCCCTTGAAAAATATAAATACTTCAACATGATGGATGAGGAATTTGGTCTTGTAATGTCGACCATATATCCAACATCGTGTTTTCATGTGGAAACATGAACCACATTCAGTGATGTTTGGACAACCTTGGAGAATGTATTTTGAAAGCAAGATGAGATGTGAGCATATTCTCGAAAATGAGCAAAATTACTTAGATCCAAACAACTTTATAATATTCAAGATCTATTTACAAAAATTAAAATCATTTCTTCTATAATTACAGGATTTTCGGATCGATAAATCCTAACAGGAAGTTTAGTTGATCCTTTCTATTTTGTGTAATTAGGTCCTCAATATGATTTTTTCTTTTTCTACATTTGATACAGTTAGACATGCAACTAGAGATAAACAGAAAATGCCCATATTTAATCCATTTATTGATCTTATCATTCGTGAGAAAGATAAGATCATGAACATGGGTTCATTAAAGTGTTCAAATGCACATGGACTTGCCATGCATGAAAAAGCAAAGTCTAGCTTGAAACCGAAGCAACAATCCAAAGGAAAAGGAAAGGCAAGAGATCCAGATCCAAGAAAGGGAGGAAATCCAAAACCTCCGGATGGTTCTTCTCTCTCCAAGGGTAAGAAGGGAAAGAAATAAAACTCCAAGTGTCCTTATTGTAATAGAGGCTATCATCTTGAAGACTATTGATCTCATGGCAAAGACTCTTGAGAAAAATAATCTTGGTCATCACACTCCAAAATGTGCCAAGAATAAATCAGAGGAAAAACCATCAGAAGAAAGGTCTAATGGTCATGCTTTGATTTCCCTTCATTCTACACCACAAGAATGTATTGCTAGTTTATTAGCTTCACATAATAAGGATTCTTCAAAGGAATCATTTTCTTCTATACATGAAAGAAGGCAACTGCACAAGGAAGAGTGCAATTTCAAGATGGAAATTTTGAGAATCTCTTGAATATTTTGAGGCTTTCTGTGAATCTTCTTTCAGTGTATCATATGACACATTGTGGCAATAGAAGGAAACTAGAATTTACCCTAGATTCCACGAGAATTTATAATATGCAGACCAACTTGAAGATTGCGTCTCGGAAGGTAAATGATCAAGCTCATATGTATTCATTTTATGATTTTTTTCCTCAGTCAGATTATATTTTTCTACTTACGGATGCAAATGAAGAAAGTAGGATTTGGCACGAGATATTTTAGCACTTGAGTTTCAGATATATATATGACAACTTAGCAAGAAAGATATGATTAATGGATTGCTTCCTATTGAATTTTTAAATGGTGCTTGTAATGGGTTTGTTCTTGGAAAGCATCCACAAAACAATTTCGAGAAGTAGCATGCAAGGAGAGCCTCTTGACCTTTGGAGCTTGCACACAGTGATGTCATGGGTCCATTTCCACTAACTTGAATGAAGAAAGGAAGATATATGTTTACATTTATAGATGATTACACAAGATTCACTTGGGTTTATTTCCTTAAACTCGAGTCTTAAGTTTTTCAACATCTATATATTTTCAAAGTGCATTTGGAAAGTAACTTTGGAGAAAGCATCCAGATATTCTACAAAAATAATGGCAAGCAATATGTCAACAAAGATATCCATAAGTTTGTAATGAAGTTGGCATATAATTTCAACATACATTTCCTTTCACTCCACATCAAAATGCGGTGGTTGAAAGGAAGAATAGATCTTTGAAAGATCTGTCCAATTTCATATTGCCTGAATTATCTCTTCCATAAAAATTATGGGTTGAAGCTATCCATTGTGTCTCATACATCCATAATATATCTCCTCATAAATATGTTAATGGATGTAATGAAACCACCTCAGAAAAAGATAGAAAAGATAAATCAACGACTTAGGAATCAACATTTTTGAGTGGGCAATGTCCTTTACATTACACAAATGAACAATCCTTGGATGATAGAAACTTACAAGACCTCCTTTCTATATATAGGAGTCTAAGGGGTTATAATATAATCAAGTCCGACATAACAATAATAATGTAAGGGAACAACAATAACAATAGTGGGCTTCCTTTGGGCAGAATACTAACAATATGGGTACTACGTGAGCACAACAATATAATAATGAGGTCGCACTAATAACAATAACACGTTACACTAGTAGTATAGGGACCTAACATGCCCCTCGCCTTAAAAATGTGTTTTCCTCAATGCTTGAGTCATTCTAGATGCTTCTCTATAAAATTCTCATCCTTCCATGTGGAATATTTAGCGGGTAGGTTCTTCCACTTGATGAGATACTTTGCAATTGATCCATTTTGTAGCTATCGATTTCTCGGTTCTATCACTACTGCAGGTTCCAATATGATTTTTTCTTTCTTTTCATGTTCTGGAAATATTGTTCAAACCTCATATCTTCTCCAACTTGAATGAGATCCCACCTTGCTTCATCATTACCCCATTCAACCGTTGCTTCATTTATGGAATTTGGTTAGATAATTATACCCACCTCTAACATTTCTACAACTATACGTTCGATTTCACTACTTTGGGCATATGGATATTTGTACGTCTTGATGTTTGGAAGAAAACTTCTTCGAATAAAATCGATAGCATCATCATGATCACGAATAGCTGGGAGGCCTTTGGTAGTCTTAAATACCTTGGAATGCTTGTACAAGACTTTTTGGAGATCTAGAGAAATAGATGACTTTGACGTGGGAACCTCTAGCGAACATAATTGTGTAATTACGCCTTCTTTTTCTTTATTTGGAAGATTTTCAACTCTGGTAGAGCTAATTAACTTTCCACGTTTCCCTGTGACACCCCTTAATTCAACTTCCTTTCCTTCAGAAGAAAATTTCATGAAAAGTTGTTGAAAATTAAAAGTTATTGTTCCCAAGGATTGTAGCCATTGGACTTCTAGTACAACATTAGCACCAACGATTGTAATGGAAATAATTGGGCTATTCTCCCATGGATAGATTGATATTATGGCACTTTCTAGAGCAATTTATGTTTACTCCACTTGCAACCATCACTTGACACTTTGTCGCTGGATACAGTAAGAAATTCAATTCCTTGGCTATCTTACAATGAATAAAATTATGGGTACAACCCGAATCAATTAACACTATTACCTTTTTCTTCTTTATATGTCATTCTATCTTCATAGTTTCAGGAGTGGTAATTCCGGCCAATGCATTACAAGATATGGTCAGATTCATTTTTTCTTTATCTCGGTTTGGTTCTTGATGAGTATCATTTTCTTTCAACATTTCTTGATTTTTTTTCTTCCTGATATTTCACTTCTTAAACCTTCTTGTTGTAGATATGTCCTTCTATCTTCATAGACTGAGGAGTGGTAATTCTTGCCAATGTAGTACAAGATATGGTTGGATTTATTTCATCTTTCTCTAGAGTTGGTTCCTAGTGTATATCCTCTTCTTTTAACCTTTCTTGATCGTTTTCTTCTTCCTCTTCAGTATTTATGTAAAATAGTTTCTTCTCAGCACACTTATGACCTTTAATGTATTTTCTATCATAATTGTAACAAAGCCATTCTGCTATTTTTTCTTCCAATTGTTGTGGTGTCAACCTTGTAGGTTGTGGAAGGCTAGGAGAAATAACACTTCCATCCTTATAGTTTTGAGTGGTAGACTTCCTTGTTGTCATCATTTTCTTTCCAGTTTTCTTGCCAACATGTATACCTTCTCTAATGAATCAAGTTCCCAAAGGAAAACCTCATGTTGGATGCTATCTTTTAATGTCCTTCTGAAGAGACAAGTCCTCTACTTCTCTAGAATATCATTCACCCTTATATTTAATTTTTGGAATTCCCCAATTTTGCTCTGCCATTAAACCCTTTTGTTTGAGATTTATCAATTGACTGAAGAAGGTGTTTCTCTTTGTCTCCTCATAATGTGCTGCGATTTCCTCCATCAAAATTGACCAGGTGACAAGTGCTCTAGAAGAAAAAACTCTTTGTACCATACAAATTGATTCAATTCTAATATAAAGATGCAATATGTACCTTTTGTAACAATTGCACATCATGTAGATCAAAATATTGCTCCACTTGTAGTATCCATGTTACCGAATCCTTGCCAACAAACTTCCTCATATCTCCTTTTCCTGGTTTTATGACGTCGATCTTGAAATGGATGTAACTCTATAGTTGTGGATCTCCAGGGTCTGAAATTGTTTCCTATGGTAGCCCTATGATTCCTCTTTCCAATTCCATCAATCTCATCAAAATTGGATTCTCCAAGAGAGGGTTATGCCCAATCTCCCAAGATGGCCCAATTATATAATTTTTTAGTGGAACGAATTGTACAACATGCCACGTGTTAGTGTTTAGACCTTTGGATCTGAAAGTGACACACAACAAAACTACAGTATGTCCTCTTTTTGTAACTACTTACAAAATCTCAATCTGATGCTCAAAGAAAAGTTATGACAATTTTCGCAAGGTCACATGTTTGGAATGTAATTCTGGAGTCTGGAGAAACTCTAACTTCCTCAGGTCATGAATCCAAAAAGATAGCAAAAAAGAGCTAAAATTCGGACTCAAGGTTGAGAGCGATTTCAGCTCAAATTATTTTTTTTATCTTCTGAATCGTCGCAGGAAAAAAGGATATAGTGAAAATTCCATGGTGACCTATTTGGCGCAATGAAAGTTGAAACCCTAGAATCCAAAGCTCTAATACCAAATGTTATGAAACCATCTCAAAAAAGATAGAAAAGATAGATCATTGCCTTAGAAATAAGCCTGTTCAAGGGGTAAACCTCCTTTACATTACACAAATGGAAAATTCTTGAATGATACAAATCACAAGGCCTCCTTTCTATATATAGGAGTCTAAGGGATCATAATATAATCATAGTAGACATAACAATAATAATGTAATGGCACAACAATAACAATAGTGGGCCTCTATGGGTCACAATAATAACAATATGGGGACTACATGGGACAAAAATATAATAAGGATGTTGCACTAATAAAAATAAGGGACTACACTAGTAGTATAGAGACCTAAAACTTGAAAAACACATCTTGAGGCTTGGAATGACGTGCAATCTGAAGTCATTCATTTTCACATCTTCGTATCTCAAGCATGGGCCTACATTCCTATAGATAAGATAAAGGTTTTGCAACCTCAGAGAAATGTATGCATGTTTGTTGGATATTCTGATGAAATCAAAAGGTACAAATTACCTTATATTAATACTGAAGAGCTCTTTCTCGAAAAGAGTGTAAAGTTTGAAGAAGATGTTTTGTATTCACGACTAGATGTACTTATTACAAAGTTTCCCTCACCATTAATTAAACTATATGAAAATGATACCTGAGATCAAAATTCTAATCTAGATGAGCACTTTCCCATGAGACCTATTGGACCACTAGTTGTTGAACATCAAGATCATAGTTCCTCATGCGGTTCAGAAGATTGTTTACCACCTTTAGTACCAAAGTTCTGTAACATGAGTGATATCATAGATGATCGTGTTACTATAACTCAGTTTGAGGAAGCTCCACAAGTATTCTTAGTTATAGATCCATGCCTTCCCATGCATGCTTATATGATGCATGCATCATATCCACAAACTTATGCAGAAGCAGTTTGGCATCTTGAATGGGAACAAACTATGGATGAGGAATACAACTCTCTCATTAAGAACCAGAGTTGGGAGCTTGTAGCACTAGCTTCCAATCGTAAAGTTTTCAGGTGCAAGTGGGTTTACCAAACCAACAACTCAACAGATGGCCAGGCTAGTCGATATAAGGCATGGTTGGTGGAAAAGGCTTTTAGTAGGTACATGGTGCTCGCTATGATGAGACTTTTTCTCGAGTGGAAAAAATGAATTCCATTTGGCTCGCTCTCTTCATTGTACTAGTAAGAGGATGGGAGGTGCATCATATGGATGTGAATAATTCCTTTCCTCATCGTCATCTTGAGTAGGAAATTTACATGGATCAGTTGTAGGGATATGTGCAAAATTCATCACTCGTATGCAAAATAAAGAAGTCTCCCTACGACCTTAAGAAGGTACCTAGACCATGGTATGCAAAGATGGATTCCTATTTTTTATCTCTAAATTGTGTATACTGCAAATCTAATTCGAGTGTTTATTTGATGAAAAAAATTGACTCCTTGGTGATCACAGTACTCTATGTTGGTGATATTGTGATAACAATTAGTTCAAGTTCTTGCATTGATGAGATTAAAATTGCATTGCGTAAGAAGTTTTCTCTGATAGATATGGGCTTGCTAAATTTTTTCCTTAGACTAGAGATCAATGAGATTGGTTATGTGACTACTTTTTCTCAACCAAAGTATGCTAGATATATTTTAGCTTGATTTCACAGGAGTGACTGCAAGCGAGTAGCCACATGTTTCTTATCCGAGATAAAGGTTGAGAATAGTAAAGACATGCCATTGGTTGATTACACATTTTACCATCACCTTGTGGGGAGTATTATTTATCTCACTCACTCATGTCCTCACCTGTTATATATCTTAGGAGTAGTTTCGAGATACATGCAAAAGCCACATGATTTACACTCGAAAGTTGCAAACTGAATCATTTGATATGTTGAGGTGAAAATCACCTATGGGATTCACTATGTAGTTTATTCTTTGGATCTAATTTCGTTCAAAGATTCATATTCGGTTGGTGACAACCTTGATCACAAGTCCACCTACGATTTTGTACTTACTTTGGGAGAGGTCAAATTTGTTGGTCAAGTAAGAAGCAATTTGTCTTTGCTTTATCATTAGCACAGGTTCAGTATAGAGGAGTTGTCAATGCTATTATTGAGGTCCTTTGGCTACAACATTTTCTTTTTGACCATGGTATTAGTTTCCATTGTCCGACTATTGTGTGGTGTGATAATCAAAGTACGTTAATGTTTTGTAGAGATCGAGTGCAATGGTAGTGGACTAAACATATCGATATCCACATGCACTTCACTATAGAACTAATCCATGATGGGATCATTGATTTGCAGTATTGTCTGAGTTCTTAGCAGACTCGTCACATCTTCACTAAGACATTCACTGAGCAAAAGTTTTAACTTTTACGAGATTAGCTCGGGGTGAAGACACAAGTGCCTAGGAGTTCTCTTTTCTCTTCTTTTTGCATTATAATTTGAGGGGGGTTTCTTCCCACTCGTTTTTCCCTCTTTCCTCTTTTCATGCATTGTACATGGGTACCTGAAATGGCCTTGTTGCCAATATCCTTTCATTTTGTGTCACACTCACCTAAGTTATGCTTAAGGGGGAGTGTTGGTCTACATGCACCTAGTTGGTGTTAATTAACTTAAGTTCAACTTGTGTGTATGATGTACTCTTGGCTTTAATTAGTTAAATGGAGTTCTTACATGTGATATGCACTTAGCATTAGTTTATCTTGAGTGCTTACATATGGTGTGCACTTGGCTTTATTTAGTTAACTCTAGTGTTTGCATGTGGTGCATGTGCACATTACAACACACTTAGCTTTTGTTAGCTTTAATTATATTAATTATTCCATGTACAACTACGCTTAACTTAGTTGCTTTAAGTATTCATTCTAAAAACAATATTGTGTAATCAAATTCATTCTCAATTCTAAATTTATTTTCATTTTTTGCAAGTTGTGCCATTATTCCTCACGTATTCCATATTTGTGCTCTAATAATTTTACATTCACAATTACAATGTCATTTACATTAATAAATATGATTGGTATATTTCTATGATACTATTTTTATTTCTTAATTAAAATATAAAATATAAAAAAAATACTGAATATAGATATGTTTTTACAAATAGTGCAAATGGATACTATTTAATAATAGCGTTATAATAGTTGAGAGTGAATTTACATGGAAATAATTCTTAAACCCCCATTTACTATGATTAACTCTATCCTAACGAAGTCTCTAGATTGTGCGAATATGTCTCTGAAAAGCTCGCGCGAATATCAATTCCCATCTCTGAAAGCGATAGACCGGCTGGTTTCCAGATGTGATAGGGTTACAGGTAAGCCCATCCATCTTGTCCTTTTTTACCGAATGTTCCTTGTATTGTTCACATGTTTAGGTGTCCCTTACTGTTCAACAAACAAAAATACAGGGTTACTGAATTACATACGCAAAGTAGGAATGATTGGTATACCTGTACTCTGGAGAGGTCTATGTGCATGAGGCATAAGATAGGTTGGGCCAGTGCTCCACACTATTATCCTTATCTACCGCATTCTACTGCAACCTTTTCTAATGCCATGAATTGATGCCCATAACATTCGGTTGGCAGCTAAATGCAATACACGCAAGGGTATCTTTTCCCAAAAAGTTATTGCGTTTTGACATCTCCACGTGCCGTGGGCGGCACGTTGTGAAGTCTACGCGTTCACATTCTCCCTCGCACCTCCAACGGTTAACGATGATATCCTACCAATCCAAAAGGCTACTCTATGGAATCCTCTAAATGTAAACAATACCGTTCAGTTTCCAAACACTTTGCATGTACACGACACTGCTAATGTGAAGTCATCCCTTTTAAAAGAAATTTTGAAATGTCAACAAAGAAATTGAACGTGTAAGTATTTATTAAGTTGCTCGATATAAATTTTATTAAGTTGCTCGCCATAAATATAAGTATTCATTAAGTTATCCTCTTAAATTTTAATGAGTGGTTTAAGCAGAGGTTAAGTTAGGCAATTTAGATGATTAAGTTTGGCAATTTAGATGCTAAACTTATTTTTTTGAATCTTTTTGGGTTATTGACTGGAATTGTAGCACAGAAATTCTTTAGTTCGACAACATTTCCATATATTTTATAAACTGGTGTTCTAAAATAGTGAGTTATTGGGATTGTTTCAAGGATGACTACCTTCAAATTTATCTCCTAATTATTATGAAAACTTATATATATCAGTAAAAAAATAAAAAGTAAAAATTGAAATATGAAAAATTTACATATAACAACACAAAAATAGTTGGACATACATGAAAAAACAAATAACCATACTGAAAATTAGAATAGAAAAACAATACAAATTTGAAATTCCACGCAGGCTTTCATCATCAAATTATTTAAATCAAATTTAGAATAAAAAGTCAATATAAATTTGAAATTCCATGCGTACTTTAATCATCACAGTAACAAAAGGGGAAGGTAGGTAGATTAAGCTGCAGATTTAGTTGAATGGCATATTTCGGATATGAAAAGCATACTGCTAATTGTACGGAGTTCATATATATTGACATTGCTTGGATATATATGCAGCCTCTGTCTTCTCTCACGTATCGCGCAAGCATGACTCTAGATATCATATCGGAAAGATATGGTCACTGATCATAAAGGTAGTGGGCAACATGTGAGTCGGGAGACTCAGTTCATAATTCACATGATTGATTTTAATCTGACGTGGACATGGTATCATAATCTTGATCCTCTCAGTTGAGGCACACATGACCACTCAACCTCTGCCCGTGAACGTTCGGGCTTCGGGCTTATTATTATTTAATTGGATTCATGTATCTAAGTGAACAGAATTGGATTTATAACGGAACTTCCCAGGCTCATACGCGTGGAATTATTCAACTGAATGCATCACAACTTAGTTAATTCTAAAAATGAATATGATTGGCTATATTTAAATAAAGCTTTAATTGGAATAACTTGACCACAGGCCAATAAAACATGGCACTCATTTAAACTTTTAAACGACATTAAATAGATTTACAAAATGAATAATGTTCCTCACCCCTTAACCTCGCTTATTTAACAAACCATTCAACTCTATAAATAAAAATAAACCACTAAACATTACATATAGTTTAAGCTAACCTCTAAAACAATTATATATGCATTACCGCTAAATACTTAAAACAATTATATATAAGGTTATGTGAAATGTAAATAGGGCTAAAAACTTTTATCGAGATTCTTTTATGTAATTACAGTCATCTTCGACACCCTAAACTTAACTTTGAAGAAACCATTAAACACTACAAATGTTTAAAGGATCTAACATAATTAGATATGCAATAGCACAGAAGATTTAAAACAATTATATAAAAGTGGTGTAAGTTTTGATATGTTATTAGTTAATCTAATTATATATTTATTTCAATGAATTTAAAATAGTATTTTTGAAGAAAATAGTATTTCAAAAAAATTGGTTATTTTGTTTAATTATATTTTATCAAAAATTTATATATTTTATTTTGTTATCATTCACATTTATTTTTTACTAAATCTTTATCTTTTTCCATATTATTAATTTTTAAATCTAATTTTTTATTAAATTCTTGATAAATAATGATTCTCCTTAATACTAAATTAATAGTTCAATTCCTAACCCAAATCTCACTAATGTATAATCCTATCAAACTTATAAAAAAAACAAAAAAGAAATTCAAATTTACCATAATTATATCCATATAAAATATCAAACAATTTCCATCCATCTAATTATGGAGAAAAGATAGTTATCCATCCATAACAAAATAGTTCTCCACAATGTACATAGCCTTCCCTCACAGTCACAGTTTTCCTTCTAGCTAGCAGACAATCTCCGAGTACGTTCAACAAAAATATTCAAGTGGGAAGATGACAAATGATGGTAAAAACTACTCGACCTCTTCGTCTAGTGGTAGAACTTTTAACTCTGAGGCTGGGTGACTGTACAAGTTAAAAAAAAAAATTAACCATTAAAAAAATTAATTAAGAATATTTTTTAATAAATTATTATTTTTATTAATATAATATAATATATAATAAATATTATACAGTTAAAATTAAATTTATATATTTTAAAACAAAGTTTTCTGTTTGGATTGAATTTGTGTTAACATGATTTATTAAATTTCATATTGAATACTAACTAATGATGCTTTACATAGCATAGTGTTTACCCGTTTTAGATGTTATGATTAAGTTTTCTGAATTTTTTAAATATTAGTTAGCGGAAAAAGTTTATTTTATAATATTTTAAATGAAAACAATTAATTTTTAAAATAAGTTTAATATATTTTTAATTTAAATATAATAATAATCGTTACGATTACACTCATTATTGTAAACTTTATAATTAAAAAAATAAAAATATAATGAATATTGAATTTTATAGAGATTCATTTATTAAAATCTTTAATGTTAGGATTTATTTTAAATTTCAATATTTTTCCATTTATCTATATTGATGATTAATCTTTAAATAATAAAAATACTATAAATTTAATTTATTATTTTAGTGTATTTCCTAATAATAAGAATGATATAGAATAAAAATAATTATAGGATTGTTCCTCGTATACTAAATGTTTTTAATAATTTTTCCATAATATTTTTTATATGATAAATAAAGATGAAGACTTGCGTAAGATGGTGAGATCGCTTTTAAATTTGCAAGATTTCTACTATTTAAACAAAGTAAATAGTAGAAAACTTCATAAGCTTTTTGTATATGGAGGGAATTGATCTCTTTGAATGCATAATAGATGTATATTGATTCTAATATTAAGTGGCTAATTGGAAAAAATTATGCATAAATAAAATATGTTAAATTATTATTTTTCCCCTCACACTAATACAATTCACTTAATTAAGTGTTTGTAGAATTCAACTTATTCCAAACCTCGAGATAGTGAGAGAAGTGAGAGAACTTTTAACTCTAAGGCTCGGTGTGTGTACACGTTTAAAAAAAATATATTTAAATAGAAATATATATACTAAATCAATCTTATTATGAATATTTTTATTATATTATATGACTTTATATTATATAATAATATAATAAATATGAATTACTTAAAATTACAAATTTATATTATTTAAAACAAAGTTTCATGTTAACAAAATTTGTGTTAGTCCTGAAATTTAAATAAAATTATCCATAAAAATTACTAACTATTATGTTTTTCTATTTCAGAAGGAGCCTTATTTATGATAAGGCCAGCGGAGTGGAGGATTCCTATACATAAACATAGCATAGTGTTTACCACTTTTAGATGTTAAGATAAGTTTTAAGAATTTTTTATTAATATTTAATTAGTTAAAAAAATTTGTATAGTATTTTAAATATAAACTATCTAAATTTAATAACTTAATATGATTTTTATTAACATTAATAATAAGACATTATGATTTATACACCATTATTTTGAAATCTGTGTAATTTAAAAATAAAAAATTATTGAAATATTCAATTTATAGATATTCCTTTATAAAAAATTAATTTATTTTAAATTTTAATTTTTTTCTACTTATCTATACTGATTTTAATTTTTTAAATAGTAAAAATATTATATCAATTATTTATTTATTTAATAATTTCATATCAAATATATAAATAAAAAATAATTATATGGTTTTTTCTTCCTTATATAAAATGTTTTTTATCAAATTTGGTGATATATTTTATAATATAATAATTAAGATGAAGACCTGTGTACTATGTGATGATTGTTTTTTAAATTTGCAAGATTTGTACTATTTAAACAAAGTAAATAGTCTAGTTATAAAAGTATAAATGAAATAATATTCATAGAAATATACATGATTCCGATATTAAAATATATTTTTCTACAAATTTAGTTTCAAAACAAATTTTATTTTCTAATTAATTGGTTTTATTTTTAATTGACTTTCTTTTCAAATCATTATCTAGATTGAAATTGTGATTTAGTTTAAAAAATAATTTTGCTTTCCTAATTAATTGGCTCTCTTTTTAATTGGTTCCCTTTTCATTTTGAAATCATTATCTAGATTGAAATTATGATTTATATTGATGTTGAATTTTGAATATTAATAAATTTACACAATATTTCTTTCTAATGTTTAATTTTTAATTATAATTTACAAGTTTAATCATTAACTATTGACTTCTAGTAGTCTTAATGCTATTTATCAAAAAGATGGCATGACTTTCCTTTTATGATAATATATTTCATATTTATATATATTTTAAAGAGATCATTTTCAAAATGTCATCTCCCTCTTAAAATGAAGAGTTTTGGTCTTACTTATATTTGATTTTCTTCATAATTAAATGGATTTTTTGTTTTCCATATTTTTTTATGGAATGACTCTTAGAGCTTATTTTCTAAAGTGGCCAAACTTTTACCATTCAAACTAAATCAAATATTCTAATCATAAAATGGTAACATAAATAAAAAAGAAAAAATGAGTTTTTACGAGATTGTGAGAAGTTTTCCCTAAAATGGCATCCAAAATATGTTTTTCTAATTCATTTTCAAGATTTTTTCTCTTTTCCTAATTAACATTCATCAATTATTTATTATGATGAAATTGATTCCAATTCAACAACTTTGTTTATTAAGACAAAATTGATTCTAATTCAACAACTCTATAGTTGTTGTGTACTTTGATTTAGAAAAGGTTATTACATTTCTATTTGGTTAAGAAAGTATTTAGAAGTATATTTATACATACATAGAACCATCTTAATTTCATATCTCTCATGTAGAAAGAGGGATCAAATCACTTAAGGTATAATTTTTTCCATAAAGTACAAAACATCATAAGCTTTTTGTATATGGAGGGAATTGATCTCTTTGAATACATAATAGATGTACATTGATTCTAATAGTGAGTGGGCAAAGAGGAATAAATTATGCGTAGATAAAATATGTTCAATTATTATTTTTCTAGGAAGACTAATACAATTCAATTAATTAAGTGTTATAGAATCTAACTTATTCCAAACCTGGTGATAGAGGTTGAGAGAATATCTCTACAATCTCCAAGAGATCCCAACCAGCTATAAATTAAGAATTAATTATAATACTCTCTCTTAATTCTTAGATGACAAGGGAAAATACCAAATTCACATAAAAATAATCTTGGGCTTTGATGCATATCTAATATGTTCTTCATCAAAATTTATATCCACTTTGAACTCTTGCAGACTATGTTCCTGAATTATTCACTTTATGTTTCCACTTCATTTGTTGAAGATGAAATTTATTCTAACCATCAACAAAATGTTTGTAGTGACTAACATTTCTTAACATACTTCAAAAAATAGTCTAGATACCAATTCACTCTATGACACACTTCCATCTATCATAAGATAGTGAACTACTATTTTTATAGTTATATAGGAAATTGGTCTAGGAAATTACTCAAAAGATAGACTCCACAAAAGCTATGAGATATTGTTTTATGGACTGCTTGCTAGTTCTAGTGACAATCTTCCTAGTTTGTTCGAAATATCTTCTATGACTTTCCCTTGGTCTCTTGTCAATTCTATGAGATCATCAGTCATTAAATCAACAACTCCTTTACTGTGTAAAATTTACAAGGCCTTCAATTCATATTAGGATTAAACGCCTTTGCATGCAAAACTATGCCTGTGAAATAGAGGATCTGCTATACACTCATGTTATAACAGCCTTTAAATATGATGGGTCTCAAAACAGAGTATGCACACAACACCAAGCTAAAGGTGACATAAGGTAGCGCACAAGAAATTGATAGAAACTTATACCCACTGTCTCCAATATATAACATTCGACAACTAGTAAAAGGAATGCGCACCCACACGCATAGTCCTTAATAATAGCAATGACATACATACAATTGAGCGCACAACAATTTCAAACCCACACCACAATTCAACATATGATATTATAACACTACAACCTGTAGCGTAATTTCGGTGCGCTGTCCATACAATATCACCATAAAATATATGTTGTCTACTGTCCATACAATATCACCATAAAATATACGCTGTCCACTGTCCAAACAATATCACCATACTGAAGCTGCATAGTTTTATATGTATTTTAATTGATGCTTGGGCGCACAATAATAATATGTTCCACAGGCATACAATTCAAAATGATGTAAAGACATCGCACACACAGCCACTATCAACATAAAAAAATGCCATCCAATTGTGCGCACAATAGTTATAACATCCACGAAATACAATACAAATATTATAAGGATGGAGCACGCACAACCACACTAAAACACACATCCATTCCTTTTTTCTTTATTAGCAATACAAAACCAGTTTATATATATATGAATTGCATATAAATTATAACAAAACATTCATTACATCGCCATATTCCGCCCACAAAAACGCGTCCTCTTCACAATTCCAGGCCTTACACAGTCATACAAAAAAGGTGATTCCAGCCTTTCAAATACATACTATAAACACTTCCACCCTCTATGCATAAAAAATCCCTCAATACCATTTAAGAAACTACTATCAATCTTCCTTTCAACCGCTGAGAGGAGTTTTTTCTTTTTCCAATATTGCTGGCATCCCTTTCTTTTTTCAATTACAAAAGCAGCCTTTTCTTTAATAAATCAAGGCTTTTACAATTTAGCAAGTTTTATTCTCCATGCTAATCCTACTTTTTAAAGGAAAGATGGCATATTTTATTTTTTTCCTATTTTTAACTAGAAAAGAATAGGAACAACAAGCTTTTTTTCCGTCTGAGTGCATGCACCTGCATCAGACTCCCAAGGTTGAAAATGATCATGATCTCCTGATCATGTGTTTTATTCCTTGTTCTTGTCTTCCAGGGTCCCACACTTTGTTCTGCAAGTTATCATTTGCTGTTGCTTGCTGCTTTTCTCCAGGTCTCCATATTTTATGTTGTTTTGCTCCACTAGCTACACCTTGATAATCTGTCTCTATTTTCATCTTGCTGCTGCTTCCGCTGCTTCTCTTCCTTGTTGATGTTTTCCGCTGAGATGCTTTTAACATGATTCTTCTAATGAGCTCAATTTCTTTGTCCACTAATTCTTCAAACTGTTGACTTCTTGCTGCCTGCTGAGGTAAGATGGCTTGCTCAGTTTGTCCTGTTACCTACTGACTTCTTGCTCTTATTCTTGTTTCTGTTCTGACTCCCACCCGATCATCCATATCCTCTTGTCTTCTGGAACACAAAACTTCTTCTTCCTGCATTTGACTACTCAACTGAGTCAAATATTCTTCAACAATACCTGCATTCACAAAAGACTGGTTAGGATAAAAATCATAAGGCATTAATGCCTTGTATTCCTTTGCCAGCATTTCAGCATATTGTTCTGAATCCTCCACTATCAGCACATCAGTATGCTGATCCAAACTTCTCAAAGAATCCTTTGAAGAATTCTCAAGACTGTCAACCAGTCTTTCTCCCATGTCATCTGCTTCCATGGCAATTTTCTGTACTTGTTCACTGTATTGAACTCTTCCATCTACTGCATTTTCCCTATCATATCCTGGATTCTCCAGCCAGTATTCCAACAGTGCAATTTATTTGTAGCATTGTTGAAGCATCACATCATCATTTACAGTCCCTGCATTCATGCACAACTTGTCAGTTTGAAAACTACAAGTTTTAACAGTCTCACTTGTCGGTTCAGATATCGGTTCTTCTAGCTGATCCTTTTCTTCATTTGCATGAACTTCCTCTTCCAACTCGGCTGCTCTTAGTTCTTCCTGTTTCAATTGTACATCCACTGTTTGCTCCAAGTATTCCTTTCCTCCAAATAACAGAGTTTTTCGATCAGTCTTCTGTCCCGGTCCATCTTCTTCTTGCAGAGGTAACAATGTATGGTTGACACCATCCTTTCCAAACTTGTAGGTGTTTCTCTTCCCATCATGCCTGGCTCCTCTAGCATATTGCCAAGGTCTTCCAAGAAATATGTTACACACATCCATAGGCATCACATCACAAACAATTTTGTCTTTGTACTTGCCCACTTGGAATTCTACTTCACACTGTTCACTTACTAGCAGTTGATGTCCCTTTTTCAACCATGACACTTTATAAGGTGTCAGATGCTTCATTGTCCTTAGCTTCAATTTCTCCACTACTTCTGTAGAAACCAAATTATCAGTGTTGCCACTATCAATGATCATCTGGCAACATTTCCCTTGGACTTTACACATTGTCCTGAATAAAGCCTTCCTTTGTGGCGGTTCAGCCATCTCCTTTGCTGGCTTAAGTAAAACTTTATTAAGTACCAAAGACTCTCCTCTTTCTGGTGTATTCACTTCTTCTGTTACTGCTGCCACTGGTGCCTCTTCCTCATCTGGAGCAACAATTGCATTCCTCTGCTTTATGTCTGCACTCTCTGGGCACTCAAAAGCTCCGTGTCCCAGCTTATTGTGTCTGTAGCATCTTATTTCTCTGCCTACTCCTCTGCCTCCTCTACCTCTAGAAAAAATCCCTCTGCCTCTTGCATCACCTCCTGTGGATGCATGCTGGGTTGAGCTACTGCTAGCTCCTTCTGCAGGTGTTGTAGATCTTCCACTACCACCTTGACTTTCTTTTCCTCTGAAAGTCCCTCTCCCTCTGGCAGACTTCTTCCTCATGAGTTTTTCCTCCGCCTTCAGTGTTATCCGATAAGATTCTTCTACTGTTTTAGGAGACAACAAACTTATCTCATCTTGAATGTCCATCCTGAGGCCATTCATATATCTAGCCACCCTCTCATCTATATTCTGGGCTTCTCCAACTCTTATGCTCACCTGATAAAACTCTTATGTATATTCTTTCACTGTTAAAGCTCTCTGTCTAAGATTTTGCATTTGTCTAAATAATGTTTGCTGATAATTACTGGGCAAAAACTTACCTTTTAGCTTTGCTACCATTCTGGTCCAATTCTTGATTGGCTGCTTACCCAGTCTCCTCCTTTCTGCCTGCACCCCATCCCACCAGAGCGCTGCATGGCCTTTTAGTTTGGTGACAACAAACTTTACTTTCTTATCATATTCCATTTCTTCATAATCGAAGAATTTCTCCATGCTATTAATCCTGTCGATTAGTTCTTCTGGATTTAGTCCTCCTTGATATACTGGTACTAACTGGTTCCATGGCCTGGCTGTGGATTTTAACATTGACTGAAAGAGCCTCATCTCAGGAGAAATCTCTACAACTTCCTCCTCAGTAGCTTCAACTTCGCGTTCACTCACATCTCCATCATCTATGTTCCTGCCGGAGGTTAGCACATCCAATCTAGCTCGCAGCTCCTCTATATCTTCCCTCAATTCAACATTCTCAGCATGTCGTCCTCTTCCACAACGTCCACACGTCCTTGTCCTCTTCCAACCGTGAAAGCCATCCTTCTATTGTTCCTGAGATTTAACTCAACGCCAGTTGCTAGCTCTGATACCACAAATGATGGACTGCTTGCTGGTTCTAGTGACAATATTCCTAGTTTGTTCGAAATATCTTCTGTGTCTTCGCCTCGGTCTCTTGTGAATTCTCTGAGATCATCAATCATTAAATCAACAACTCCTTTACTGTGTAAAATTTACAAAGCCTTCAATTCAGATTAGGATTAGATGCCTTTGCATGCAAAACTATGCCTGTGAAATAGAGGATCTGCTATACACTCATGTTATAACAACATTTAAATATGATGGATCTCAAAACAGAGTATGCGCACAACACCAAGCTAACGGTGACATAAGGTAGCGCACAAGAAATTGATAGAAACTTATACCCACTGTCTCCAATATATAACATTCAGCAACCAGTAAAAGGAATGCACACCCACACACACAGTCCTTAATAATAGCAATGACATACATACAATTGAGCGAACAACAATTTCAAACCCACACCACAATTCAACATATGATATTATAACACTAGAACCTGTAGCGTAATTTCGGTGCGCTGTCCACACAATATCACCATAAAATATACATTGTCTACTGTCCATACAATATCACCATAAAATATACGCTGTCCACTGTCCATACAATATCACCATACTAAATCCACACAGTTCTATATGTATTTTAATTGATGTTTGGGCACACAATAATAATATGTTCCACAGGCATACAATTCAAAATGCTGTAAAGACAGTGCACACACAGCCACTATCAACACGCACATCCAATCCTTCATAAATAAAACAGTGCCATCCAATTGTGCGCACAGTAGTTATAACATCCATGGCATACAATAGAATTATTATAAGGATGGAGCACGCACAGCCACACTAAAACACACATCCATTCCTTTTTTCTTTATTAGCAATACAAAACCAGTATATATATATATGAACTGCATATAAATTATAACAAAACATTCATTACATCGCCTTATTCCGCCCACAGAAACGCATCCTCTTCACAATTCTAGGCCTTACACAGTAATACAAAAAAGGCGATTCCAGCCTTTCACATACATACCATAAATGCTTCCACCCTCTATGCATAAAAAATCCCTCAATACCATTTAATAAACTACTATCAATCTTCCTTTCAACCACTGAGAGGATTTTTTTTTTTTTTCTAATACTGCTGGCATCCCTTTCTTTTTTTAATTACAAAAGAAGCCTTTTATTTAATAAATCAAGGCTTTTACAATTTAGCCAGTTTTATTCACCATGCTAATCCTACTTTTTAAAGGAAAGATGACATGTTTTATTTTTTTCCTATTTTTAACTGGAAAAACATAGGAACAACAAGCTTTTCTTCCATCTGAGTGCATGCACATGCATCATTGTTTTCATTTCATTATCACTTTATTGGCTAGATATCTTGAAATATGTTATTTAGAGAATATTTAAAGACAGTTGTATTGGATGATTGTTTTTCTTTCGCATTTGAAGGGTGTTTGGCATGGATTTCTCAATTTAGTGTCGCATGTCCAGGTATTTAGTAGTATAAAATTTCAATTAAACTCTTAATTATGTTTATCCTTCCCATGGAAAATAGGTTAATTTACTTCCTATCATTATATCAAGAGTGAGAGAGGATAACTGATCTAAGATAAAAATAATATTGTCATAGTTTGAAGATATATTGTTTAGTAAAATTTTCATTGCATCCTTTCCATCTACGTTAGTCTCAACTTTTTGCCAACTGCATTATAAGAGACTTTAGTTTGAGTAAGTTAGTAGACAGGGATGTCTCATCATCCATTTCAATTTTGAACAGCTGCAATTTTAAAGAAAACTTCTCATTGATAGTGTTTTCACTAAAAATGTTACTCAAGTATTCCCATATTTTTTGTAGAGTATTTTTCTAAATCAATAAGATGTAGTTGAGATTGTGAAAGAGATCATCCAAGGATATACATAGCTCTTTCCTTCCCTTTCTCCCATTCAATTAATTGCTTGAGATTTGTAGGTGCTACTTCTATGCATTTTACTGTACCCTATAAATTCTTATTCATCATCTGCAATTGAATATTTACCTTCACACTATGGAAACTAACCATTAAAATTTTCCATTCTGATGTATTCCATGTTCAAAGAAATTAATTTAAAACTATTATCTCATGAAACAACAAGAGAACAAGTGACTTCTCTACATAAGAGACTCTTCTATAACATATACTAAAAATATTAGTGCTAAAAATGTAACAAAAGGTCATGGGATCAATGGTTCCCAATTCACCATATTTTGGCTAGTAGAATCAACTGATGCCTTAATATTCCCTCAATAAATGAAAATGTGGAAAATAAATGTAAATAAAAAATAATCTATATATATATAACTTGGTTATATGGGATAATTTAATACCAATAAAATCATACATGCAATAATGCAACAATTTCAGACGATTTTTGTATCAGACAAAACTGGAATTGTGACTATTCATGCATGCAATACAAGCTGTCAAAGTTATGAGTGTTATTAAATGAACAAGCCACAATTTCCTTGAATGTTGATCCCTCACCATCCAGTTACTATGAATATCCTACAAACATTAATATGGTTTCCCTAAAAGATAGCGTTGATCTTCAACATAGCCAAAAGTTAATGCTAAATGCGGCTAGCAGGGCAATACATGAGATATTCAAAAAATTTCAAAGACAGACACACATGCAAGTCTATCTCCATGCAATATCCACAAAACTATGCCACTAAGTCTCAAGAAAAGTTCGACTCAAGTTTACACTCCAAGCAAAATAAAACATTTCCTACTATTATTTTCGCACATGTTACATATTCATGGGTCCTCCCTTACATGCTACATCTAGAGCTACCTAGTCTAATACGAAATTGGAAAAAATTATACAAAGAGCAAGGACTTTCAAGTATGGTCTAGATACAATACACTTATATAAGTGTTTGTTGGATCCAACTTATTTATGTATACTGATGTTGAGTTTTGAATGTTAATAAGTTTGCATCATATTTCTTTTTATTGTTTGATTTTTAGTATATTTAACAAGTTTAATAATGAAAATATTTGAATTATTAATTTTAATTCCACGGATTAGAATATTGCATAACCTACTTTTTGTATTAGTATACTTCATATTAATATATATTCTAAAGAAATTCTTTTCAAAATGTCATTTTTCTTTTCAAGGGGAGAGTGTTAGTCATATTTTGTCTTTGATTTTATTCTTAATCAAATGACATATTTTTGTCTTTTTATTATTTTTTATCAAATGGGATGTAGAGTAGTATTTTCTAATTTTTCCAAACTTTTACCATTTAAACTAAATAAAATATTCTATTCATATTTTGTAAATGAAATAATCTTCATAAAGAGTAAAAAGTGAATTGTTAACATTTAAAATATTGTGAGAAGTTCTCCCTAAAATGGCATCCAAAATTTGTTTTTCTCACAAATTCATTTTCAATTTCTTTTCTCTTTTCTTAATTAACATTCATCCATTATTTATTATGACAAAATTGGTTCCAATTCAACAACTTTGTCATTCTCACAATTGTGTACTTTGATTTTGAAGAGGATCTTACATTTCTATTTGGTTAAGAAAGTATTTAGAAGTATCTCTATACATACATAGAACCATATTGATTTCATATATCTAGTGTGAAAAGAGGGATTAAATCATTTAAGCTATAATTATTATCTTAAAGTACAAAAACTCTTAACTTATTTGTATCTAGAGGGATTTGATCTCTCCCATTGCATAATATATGTACATCCATTCTAATTGTGGGTGGCCTATTGGAAAAATTTATACATAGATAAAACATGTTCAATTTTATTTTTCTTAAAAAACTAATAAAATACACTTATATAAGTGTTTTTCAGATCCATGTTATTCTAAACTTGGTGAGAGAGGTTGAGAGAATATCTCAACAATCTGCTACAAACCCCAACCAACTGTAAAGTAATAATTAGTTATAATACTCTCTATAAAGTTTTACATGACAAAGAACCATACCAAATTCATATAAAAAAGATTTTGGACTTTGATTGCTATCTAATATGTTCTTCATCAACATTTATATCCACTTCTAAAATCTTGTAAACTATGCTCCTCAACTATTCATTGTACGTTTCCACTTTATTTTTTGAAGATACAATTGCTTCTAACAATCAACCACATATTTGTACCCACTAACAATTATTGACCTACCTAAAAAAATAGTCCAGATACCAAATCACTCTATGACGCACTTCCATCTACCATAACATTATGAACTACTATGAACTACTATTTTTACTGTTATATAGGAAATTGGTTGAGATAATGAATGCATCCAATAGTTAAACATACAGATTAACATTTTTAACATTCAAAAGCTTGTAAACACAAAAGCATATAGAATAACTATTTTTCTTGGAGCATTCAATCATAATAAGAACCACAAACTTATAGTATATTGTACAGATAATTAAATCCATCATGGGTTCTGGTGGCACCGAAGAATATCATGAACCACTAGCTTAAATTATGTTACTATGTGCTATGATTGTTCTCCATCATATAAGTTTAAATATTTATATAGATTCCATAAAAATATGAGAGGTTGTATTGATTTCATTAGAATTGTATTAAGTGGATGTCTTCAAAGTTGTTATTTGGAGAATATTCTGGCATAGTTGTGTCGGGAGATTATTTTACTTTTTTATTTCAAAGGCCTTTAGCATGGATTTCTGAATTTACTGGTGGGTGTCATTGTATTTTTTAGTATAAGAGTTCAAGTGAACTCCTATTTGTATCCATCCTTATAATGGAAAATAGTGTAATTTCATCTTGTGAACTCACTTATGTGTGTGTTTTATTTCAGTTTTTTTTATTATAATAAGGGTGTTGTTATCATTTGATCGACCGTGGGAGAGGGTAATTGACTTAAAGTAAAAATAACATTGTCATAGTTTGAATATATATTGTTTATTAAAAGTTCCTTAGCATATTTTTCATTTACGCTAGTCTCAATTTTTGGCCAACTAAATTATAAGAGACTTTAGTTTGTTTGAGTGAGTATAAAAGGATGTCTCATCATGCATTTTAATTTTGAATAGTTGCAATTTTAACGAAAACTTTGTATTTATAGATTTTTCATTAAATATGTTACTGAGTTATTCCCATATATTTATGTAGATTATTTTTCTAAATTAATAAGATGTAGTTGATAATCTAAAAGAAGTAATCCATGGATAGACATACCTCTTTCCTTCCCTTTCTCCCATTCAATTAATTGCTTGAGATTTATAGGTGTTTGAGATTTTAGTATATTAAGGTTCTCTTTTGACCAACCTAATTTGAATGCCACGCAAGCTAGATGGTTGGCTATCCTCACTGAATTTCACTTCAATATTGAATACATTAAAGGCATGGAGAAATGGGTTGGAGTTGTTATGAGTAAGAGAGTTGACGTGAATCATATTTCAGTTGTGAGCTCTTATGGGATAGATTTGGAGTGGTGAATCTTGATAGAAGTGTAGGATGATTATAGGTACTAGCACCTAAATTAGAGGTTATGAAAGTAGGGTGAATGTGATAAGGATGAGGATTATCACCGACGAATGACTTGGCCATATTCGGGAACAAGATTTATGTGTTAGATAGAAGTGGTTTGAAGAAGCCCATCTTGAGGTAGTTTGATGTCAATCCATATTCAGGTTACCCAAGATATTAGAATACTTTAACAACTATTCAGAATTTCTACCATTGGGTGAACCTGAAAAAGGAAGTGGATGAGTTTGTTGCTAGATGTTTAGATTATCAATAGATGAAAGTTGAGTGTGAGAACCCATCTAGTCTATTACAAACTATTCCAATTCCTGAATGGGAATGGGAGGTCATTTCCATGGACTTCATTACAAGTTTGTCACGGGCATTGAGACAACATGATTCCATCATGGCTCCAGTTGACAGGTTGAGAGAGGTAGTTCATTTCATTACAGTGAAGTCTATAAAGTCAGCTACTGAGGTAGTTCTGATCTTTATCGGGGAGATAGCGGGGCTACATATTATTCACAAGAAGATAACATTAAAAATATATGTCAAGTTCACTTGCAAGTTTTGGAAGGAGTTGTTGGCAGGCATGGGGATAGATTTAGCTTTCAGTACATGTTATCATCAACAAAAAAATTGATAGATAGAGAGGTTTAACATGATTCTTTAGGACTTGTTGAGGATGTATGTCATGCATGAGTTGATATGTTATTAAATGTTAGTTTTGTTGTGCTAATTTAAATTACAGATTTATAAAGAAATGCTTATGTGTTACTTCCTTTGCATAGGTTTCCTTACGTTGTTTGTGGTTGGAAAAAAGGGAAATTTGATCAAGTTTATTGTGACATTCATGAGAAAAATAGCATAAAATACAAATTTTAAATATCAACAATAAAAATTACAACAAACCATCAATTCAACACTTAACACAGTGTTGTGAAGAAGGAGTTCACCCCTCCTCGGCTACATCTCCTTGGTCTAGTTTCCATGGTTTGGGCCTCTATATTAGCTCAATATGAAAAAAAGGTTGTTTAAAAAGCTCTATTTCCCATGAGACCTATTCCAATCTGTTCAGAATGTCAAAATTAGCTAGGAATACCTTTTCGTGAGCTCAATTTGGTCAAAAAAATCTGGAGTTATGACTCAAACTTTCTTTCCCTAGAAAAGCTCCTCTAAAACTCGAGGAACTCCTGTTAAGCCCGTGAAATCTAGAGAAACCTCAAAATTTGGTGGTACTTCCAAAAGTTCCGCTGACTTAAACTCAATTTTAATTAAAACAGATATCATTATATCATTTAGTGTACCTTCTGGCCTAACGACCCATCACTTAGCTAGTTCCAATAAAGTGGTGGTTTCTTCCACTAACATAATGCCAAGTTTTTGATAAGTGGTGGTTGTTAAAATATTAATTGCAGCCCCTAAAACAACTAGGGCATTTGAAAAGGTTTGTCTATTTATTTTCACCATCACTATGGGATTCCTTGGGTCTTCATATTTAACAGGTGCTTCTTTTCCTGATAATAGATTAGATAGGGTGCCAACTACTTGGATGGTTGGGTTAGTTTTTATTCTCCTCTTTGGCTTTCTTATACATAACTCTTTGATGGTTTTTGCATATATTGGGATATCTTGGATAGCTTGGAGGAGTGGGATTTTTATACACAAATTTCTTAGTTCTCCCAAAAATCAAAGTCAAGATGTTCTATAGGGTGTGGTATGATTAATCGTTCTAGGAATGGGGGAGAAGATGTGGTTGGTTGGTTGTGAGTTTATTGTCTGACCACATCCTCTTCTTCTAGTGGTTGTTCTATAGGTAATGGATTTTCAACTTGAGCATTTTTATCTCACTCATTTTCTATTATGCGCCTAGACGTTAATTAAAGGTCATTTCACTCCCTTACATCAGTTAGTAGTTCTAGTGTTTCGATTATTTTAACATATTCAACTAGTCTATTATTAGGTTCGGTTTGTGTTGGGGTGGGAGTTGCGGTCTTAATTTGGACTGGGGATTTTGTTGTAGTGTATATGGTGCTGGCAGTGTGGGTTGAGGGAGAGGGATGGTTCCAGCTACCCGATTCATCGGCCTTTGCCAATTTGACTCCTAGGCTTGACTCTACAAAGTGGAAGGGGACCATTGTGTTGGGTATGCATTGTTTTGCAAACATGGTGGAGAGTAGGGAAAGTTTGGCCAATTTGTTTGGATTGTTTGATTTTGCCATGGTGATGAGGGAAATGGTTGTTGTGACCAGCTTGGGAAGGGTGGCTAATTTTGCCACATTGTATTATATTGTTGAGAATGATATTGTAGAGGTTGGAAAGAAGAAGATGGATCAAAGGGCATACCTGGTTGTCATGGCTGCCATTGACGATGCTGATTGAGTAGGTACATTGGTTCTGATTCTTCCTCCACTTCCTTTTACACTGCTTTTAAAGCTAGGAGTGATGGGCAGTTCTTTTTGGAGTTATCTTTTGTACAAATAGCGTAGACTTGAACTACATCCAATGGAGACTCTTTATGGATGTGTTTCTTTCTGCATCTAAGGCAGAATATTTCCAGGTTTTTCTTTGTTTCTGCTTGTTTCTGTTTAGCTTGCATAATATCAATTTGCGTTATTAGAGCCCCCAATATATCAATTTTGAAATCCTCCAGTAAATTCCTGATTTCTGCGCGGGTTACTCTTCCACCGAAGATCTTATTGTCCCTTGTGAGCATGTCACATTCTGCTGGTTTTAGCCTCGTACATCCTCTTGAACTTCTGATACACAAATCAATAATGTCAGCAAAATTTTCTTGATAGATGTCACCTTTTCCCATAATATTTAGTGTTTCAACCCATTGTTCATTCATCCCTTTAATTAACATCATTTTTAGCACATTATCAGTTAAGGGTAATGATGCATAAGGATATCTCTGAAGATTATATTGAAAATGTTCAAAATACTCCTCTAGTGTCTCATTAGGTTTGGCTACCATCTGAAATATTTCATCCTTTAATTCTCTAGACCTACAATAATCTTGATATTTCTTTAGAAAAGCACCTTTCATTTGATCCGAGTTGTTTATAACACCTCCACATAACCCCACAAACCATCGTAAAGCTGATCCTTTTGATGTGGAGGGAAATAATTTTAGCTTTTGGCGATTGGTGGTATAGTCATACCGTCGGCATGATATATCGAATTCAAATAGAAATGCAACTGGATCTTCCAATGTTAAATCATGGAAAGTAGGAATATGCTGGAGAGGAATGGCCTTCATAGGTGCATTAACTGCAGTATCTACAATGGGATATTGCAGTGTGGAAGTTTGAGGTGTAAGCTCGTTCTAGGCCATTTGATCAAATATGTACCAATATCCTTCCGGTATTTCTAGGGAGTTATTCCTACGCTGACTAGAAGGAGTACGAATGGTCTTAGCAACACTTGCTTGTTCTGGGATGATGAAAGTTCCTTGTTGAACTAATATCTTGGGGGATCTTAGGTCTTCAGGCTCTTCAGCTTTGTTCTAGATGATTTTAACATCACTTTCCTTATTAGGGCTACTCAGTGGTGAACTATTCCAAGAGGAGATCTTGGTTCTTCTGTTTCCCCTCTTTTTCGTCCTCCTTTGTAGAGATTACTAAGTTCCCTTCTTGTCATGATTTTGGGTTATAATTCTCAATTTATTCAAACTTTTGCTCCTTTGTTTGGTTGTGCACCTCAGCAAAAACTACAGATGCTGATTCTGTGACTCGAAGGGAGCTAGTAGGTTGTCTAGAAGAAAATTTTCTAGGGCCTACTGATGGCTAAGATTCTGTTTTTTTAATGATATCATTTATAAAGTTCGATCAGCCAAGAGTCACTGGTCCCTTAGCTTTATCAGATTTGGGTAGTGGTTTTGGATTCCTTTCATGCTCTTTCTACTTAGTCATGCACAAAAATAAAATACTTATTTCTACCCAAAATAATCAACAAATCTGCAGGAAAGCAGGCGGGGGAGCAGGGTTGTTACATTCTCCGTACGTAGGGTCTTACCTTCCGTTTTTAAAACCAAACTCTTCCCTAGCAGGTATTTACACTACTTTATTTTCAAAAGAAACAAATGGCTACACTCTCCCCAACAATGATGCCAAAATGTTGAGTGATAAAAGGTGTATTTTAACCCCTATATATCCTACATTAATTATCAATCAAGGCACAATTTTTTATCTCAAGAGTGTACTTAGTCTGAGGCGGTCACTTGTTCAAGAGAAATGTTTGTAGTATACTACTTGCAAAAGTAAACGAATGTTGGAAACGAAATCTAATTCTAATGTAAGAAAATTAAATTCTTTGTAACTAAATCATTTATTCAACAGCCATCAGTCGTGGATTTAGTAATGATAACTATTTCCCCTGTAAACAGAAGTAAATGAAAATCAATCACAGACAATATCTCTAATATGAGAACTTAGACAGTAGTAGTTAATGTTCGTTACAGTTATAGATCTTTCTATCCACACCAAAGTAAATACTGGAAATAACAATTGGATTAGCAGAAAGGGAAAAACAACTAAATCTATTGAAAAGGTTGAACAATAAGGCTTAATCTACCGAAATGACTTGAGCAACAATCTTAACCAAAACGAATTGAGCAACAATCTTCAACTAATAAAGGACCAACAAACCTAATTAAGTGTAACCGCACAACGACTATAGAGTAATTGAATTAGTGATCATATTCTAGCATAATGGACATTAACCATAGGTATAAAGGAACGAAAACTGTAGTTATAATTGAACGGTAGTTAAATGAATAGAAATCGCAATTGTAAGTGAACCGTAGTTAAATGAACGACAATCACAACTATAAATGAATAGAAGAATCCAAATTAGATAGTGTAATATTGTTTTAGAATGAAAACCATGACATTTTAAGTTGTGAAAAATAATCTTGCTCTCCAATTATGATTTTGATATAAGAGAGTAATTTAGTGAAATGCTGAGAAATAGAAGATTAATGAATAAAGAAAATTAAGGAAATGCAAAGAAAATCAAACTACACACGACTATAATTGTAAAATAGTGATACAAGAAGCAAGTGGATCGAATAGGGTCGGGCCCCTAGCCACCAAGGAAGCACTGTTGCATTTACTCTAGGATTAGATAATGGAACAACAACTGAGTTATATATTAATCATATATGGTAGAGTTACAACTATCACTCTTCAAAGAGAGTCGATGATAAAAGTTGAGATTAAAATAGTAAGTTGTACAAATTGATAATAATATCTACCCCTTGGGCTACCAACGCTATCCCTTTTTATAATGGTTATGCAAAAGTATCAAGAGTACAGATAAGTCTTGAAGCAGTGATACCTCAAGATTAAAGTATCCTGAGGGATTTTCTATATATTTGATCTCGAGTTTATCATTTTGTCTTCTTGCACTGATGCCTCATTTTCTCTTCCTTTTCCTGGACCATGCACTCTGATCTTGATCTTGTTGTCTGGATACGACTTCCTATCGAAGGGACAATAGTCACTTCTGCTTTGTCTTTTCCTCCTAAATAGTGATTTTCTATTTCCTTCACTTTTTATATAGAAAAAGACAATAATTAGTTATTTTGTATCAATCAAAAATCTCCTTAATTATATCATAATTATTTAACATATTACCATCTTAGAATATAAAGGAGTTATGATTGAATGGAAAATATAAAGAAATAAATGGTAAATACATACATTTTCCATCGCTCATTAGCCCCATCTATTCCCATGTCTATTTTGGTGACACATTCGCGTCTGAACCTAGGTCAAGCACTACCTGATCCATCTCATATTCACCAATTTGCCTTGTCAGCCGCATTTCCCTCCCTGTATGCAAAGTATGCTTTCCCATCATTTGAACTATATATGGTTCCTCTGGGCATGTGCACTTAGTGATCAACTCTTGGAGTCCTTGAATTGCCTCATGGTCTCGTAGAAGTTTCATACAGGTCTCTAAAAAGGTAGAGACATCCATGAAGTTCTGAGTAGCTTCCATATCCATCTCCTTTCTGCATCCTGAGTCAAGTTTAGATGCCTTTGTAGGGGCCTTACGGACCCACGCATCGTCCCTAGGTTGCTTTTGCTTATCTTGCCCTATATTTGCGCCACTTCTAAGTATCATGTTCACATTGGGGTCTCCTTCGCGTGGTTTTGACCTCATCATTTGGACATTTTGAGTTGGAGTAGGTCGTAGTACCCCCTTCTCATGCATATGTGTAATGAATGTTGGACAATCTACTACTTCATGATAAAATTCTTCACAGTATGGGAAATGTATTCTGATCGGATTCGTACAGTTGCGCGTGTAGTGCTCGAGTCCTTCACAGTTGTAGCAAATTAACTCGCCACACCCTTGTCATGGTCCCACCACTCCTCATCGTTTACCGTGCCCTTGGAAGCCATCCCATGCTATTGCTGCAGCTGGATCGGGCCCTCACGTTTTCATCTGCACTTGATGGGCTAGAGTTCTATCCATCATTATTTCGTAACTTCAACATGTTCGCTCATCATGACCCACTGATCTACAAAAATTACAATACAGTTGCTGCGAAGTTTGGGTATACTTCTATAATAGGTAATAGTTGTCTGTTGCGTGATTTCCTCCTACTTGAAAAATCGTGCACGAGAGAGTAGTGGACGTACTCAGACCTATCTATGCTTCTGGTCTCAACGGAATCGATCCCCCTCCTTGCAAATAGCTTGCAAATATAAGACAATGATCCTTATCATGACCTTGGCCCTTATATTTTATGCACCACACATCTTCTCAAACCTCTGACTAGCGCGCCCTATCCTTCTTCAAACTCTACCTCTCTAGGCATAGGTTTTGTAGCTACGCATGGATTTGTTGGACTCCCAACCTAAGATCTTGTATTTTTGTTTCATGAAACCTCATCGGTATCTCTAATGCTTCAGCCTGGGCTGACATCTTCTATTGTGATAGCTTCATCCTTAGGTGTGGTGCTACGAATCAGAAATGATTGTATTAGCTTTGTAGATCATACTCTTAAAGCGTTAATCTAGATCCCATGGAGTCTCACCTGGAAGCATAGCAATTTCCTTAAATTTGATGATTGACTGAGTTTTTTACTTTGGTCAACTGAGCTCTTTGTTCGAGGCATCCTGGATCTCCACAATTCCAGCATTCGAATGATCGCTAGAATGCTTAATATACCATGCCAATGGGCGATCCTACAATGCACTCACCAAGGTAGCTTTTTTAATTATGTCATCTGTAATTCCTTAGGCTTCCCATACTACCTTTACAACAAACCAGAATTGATCTGGTTCCTCATTTCCTACGCCCATAAACACAGGCAACTTGATCGCACTCACCATTCCAACCCTTGGAGTTGGTGGAGGTGGGGTAGGTGGAGATGGGGTGGATGGAGGTGAAGAAGGCGACGGTGTGGATAGGGGTGGTAGCTGTGGAATGTGTTGCTTTATCAACCAAACTGCACTTCTTGGAGAAAACCCAACAAGCTCCTCATCATTTTCCCGCGATAGTGAAATCAACGGACTATTCTCTAATCCTTTGATCCCTTGGTAGACTCTTCTGCTGCGTGTTACCCTAGACATCAATGGATTCACATAACCTATTTTTCACATAACAACATTTTAATCTAGGTATTCAATGATTTTATATACTTACCTCACGGTCCTTTGAGGAAACGCCTTTCAGTTTAGTTGTAGCTGACAGTTGTGACTATCACGAATTGAGTGATAAACTATTGGGTCCCTATAATACTAGTGATTACCCCATTACTATTGTAGTTATACCCCTTATTAATATTGTTGTGCCCCTATTGTCCCCATATTGTTATTACTGTGCCCCATAGAATCCCTCTATTTTTATTTTTGTGGCTTTATATTATTATTGTTAGGTCGGCGATATTATATTGTGACTCCTTACACTCCTATATATAGAAAGGAGGTTTTGTCATTTGAATCATCCAAGAATTGTTCATTTATGTAATGTAACGGAGGTTTCCCCCTCAAAGAGGCTGAATTCTAAGGCGTTGATCTATCTTTTATATCTTTTCTTGAGCTGGTTTCATAACATTTGGTATCAGAGCTTTGGATTCTAGGGTTTCGCTGCTCCAAACAGGTCATCGTGGCATTTTCGCTATAAATTTTTCTATGAGGTTTCAGAAGTCACAAAGAAAACCCATTTGAGAAGAAATCGCTCTGAATCTTGGGTCCTAATTTTAGAGCTTTTCGTGCTATATTTGCGGAGATATGATTTGCGGAAGTTGGTCTTTTTGCAGACTCCTGAATTACATTCCAAACAGGTGACCTGGGGAAAATCATCATAACTTTCTCTCTGGGGATCAGATTGACATTTCATCAGAAGGTACAGAAAGAGGATGTACTGTAGCTTCTTGTATACATTTTTCATATCCATAGGTAGAAACAATGACTCATGGCACGTCGTACAAGTTCGCTATACTGAACTAGTTTATAATCAAGTCACTGTGCGAGATTTCACATAACGCCTCCTTGGAGAATCCAATTTGGGTGAGACTTGTGGAATTGGAAAGAGGACACAGAGGGCTACTACAGGTCACAAATTTAGAACTAGATGATTGGAAAGTACAGAGATACATCAGAGGCAATGTCGAGCTCCTACAAAGTGAAAAAAGGTGTGTAGATTTTCTTAAATTTTTGCTTAAGCTTGGTTTGAAAATTTATTTTGAAGGAATTCAAAGGGCATAGTAGAGCATTATTATCAGTAACGGATGCCTTGAGGAAAGAAAATGCAAACGCCTAGTAAGGAACCTGAAAGCTCTAGCATGACTCATGAAGAAGAGGAAGAAATGCAACATGATATATCAAAATTACAAGACCAAGTGCAACAATCGTCGCTTGCACAAAAAGGAACAAAATCTAAGATGGCTGGTTTAAAGAAAGGGGTAGAAGCTAAGATGGATTGTTTAAAGAAAGGCGTAGAAGCTAAGATGATTGAGATGGAAGCTAAGATGGATGATTTTAAGATAGATTTGAAGACAGACACGGACGAATTGAAGATAAATTTGAATAAGTTGCTACAAGAAATGGGCACTAAGGGTAAAAGGCTACTAAAGGAAACTCATGATGAGAATAAAATAAATGTTAATCATGATTCCATAGACACTAATGTTGGATCGAAGACTCACCATATTCCAAAAATTGATACGAGGAAGTTTGATGGCAACGATCCTACCACATGGATATTACAGATGGAGCAATTCTTTGATCTCAATAATGTGTAAAACACACAAAAGGTACGTATGGAAACTTTATATTTAGAACCAAATCAGTTTGTATGGTATCAATGGCTTTGCTCTCGTAAAGAATTTATCACTTTGGCAATTTTTACGGAAGAATTGGTAGCACATTATGAGGATACAAAAAGAAACACATTTTTTGGCCAATTGATAAGTCTCAAACAAAAGGGTTCAATAATGGAGCACATTGAGGAGTTCCAAAAATTGAACATAAGGGTAAAAGTTACTCCAGAGAAGCATAGGATTGATGTGTTCATAGGGTCTTTAAAGGATAATATCCAACATGATGTTCATCTTTGGGAATCTGATTCATTAGAGAAGGCATTCAGGTTAGCAAGAAAAATGGAAAGCAAAATTATGGCAACGAGGAAGCATACCACTCAAAACTATAAAGACGAAAGTGTTGTTGCCCCTAGTCTTTCACAACCTATAAGGTTGACACCACAACAATTGGAAGAAGAAAGAGAAAAAGGGATTTGTTACAGTTGTGATAGCAAATACACTAAGGGTCATAAGTGTGCTGAGAAGAAATTATTCTACATAGATTGTGAAGAGGAAGAAGAGAAGGAGAAACAAAGGTCAAAAGAAGAGGATATACTCCAGGAACAAAGCCTAGATGAAGAACAAATAAATCTAATCATATCTTGTAATGCATTGGCGGGAATTACCATTCCTCAAACCATCAAGATAGAAGGACAAATCAAGAAGAAAAAAGTAATATTTTTGATTGATTCAGGAAACACCCACAATTTTATTCATTGTAAGGTAGCAAAAGAATTGAATTGCTTCCTATATCAAACACCAGAGTGTCAAGTGATGATTGAAAATGGAGGAACAATAAATTGCTCTAGAAAGTGCCATAATATCAAGCTATCCATGGGAGAATATGTATTGACTAGCCCAATGCTTTCCATTCCAATGGGAGGTGATGATGTTGTACTAGGAGTCCAATGGCTACAAT
>APFE031198215.1:0-11455 GCA_000404065.3 Pinus taeda
ATTTCACTAGCAGTAACCAACCCAATGGGGTAAGTGGAGTGTTGATACATCTTCATATATCTTTGGTTTTGTTAACCACTCTTCCAGAAGCTTTAATTCCACATCATAATCTATTGAAATTACAATTGAGTGTTGTCCTTCTGCATCAATGTTTGCATTCTTTTTCTATGTCACGAAGTTGCTACTTTTCATTACATTAGCTATTATTTGTTTGCCTCTAGAATTTTCACTTTTTCATAGTTGATACAATTCTACATTTTCCTCTTCCTTTATGATAGCCTTTATTCGTTGTCCACCTTCATAACTTGCATAACCTTAATTCTCACACAAATCCTTAGTTTCACAATCATAATTCCCTGGTTTCTTTTGATGCCTCTAACATCTTTTCCTTGTGTTGTTCTAAACCCTCCAAACACTCGATAAAACTTTGATCAAGTCTCTCATCTTCTTTTTCATCTTCTCTGAGCATTTCTCCCTACTCCAGTTCACAAATCGAAACTCCTTCCATTTTCATGGATCTATGTCCATATGTAGCTCCACTAAGTTTTTCCTCTATATTAACCCACACTTTTAGCCTGTGCATCACCTTCCTTTCATATAGTTGTAAAATAGGAAATTTAACTCTTTTTTTAAGCTTTTAACCATGTTCCAAGATCCCTCTTATCAGCTTCATCAAAATACTCAACATTTTAGACTTTAGCTCAATTATCTCTTTCTAATTATTCTTGAACAACTTCTTTTATTGATATCTTAATTTTACTATCCATATCTTTTACAAACTTGTGTACTTTACAATGTGCTTACCACATTTTCATTGTGCTGCTCAAGTGCGAAATTTATCAAGGTCCAATGTGCTTTGATGGTTCAGTCGCTCATAGGTTCCTTATTTTCTTGGTGACAACTCTTTAAGTTTTGATGGAATAACAAATGGCAATCCAATGCTTTTTTACACAACATGCACAAAATCTAATTCAACATGCCACACAATGATAAACTCTCTAAAAAACACCACCGACCTACTCTTTTTCCATAATTCTTGAAATAACATCACATTTGTGCATCTATTCAACATCCACAATGTAATCTACATAATGTGTAATACAACATCCAAGTATAATCAACTCCAAGTCACGATGTTATGCAGTTCCAATAATGTTCAATCCCTTTCAATATTGGCTTTTGATAATGATAGTTCCAACCTCTACACGATTTCGTAGCAGTGTTCAATTCATCCAAGAATAAAAAACCATCCAATGCTTTCAACAATATATAGCTTGTCCAAATCTGCATGTACAACTCAATACAATTCACTAATGATTCACACTTTTGATAATATATAACTTGTCCAATTTTGCATGTATGATTCAATACAATGCACTGGTTATTCATGCTTGCACATTCATGCTCTAACAACATTTCATAGTCCTTGCTTTATTACCAAAATGATGGAAGACTACCACACCAAAAGCTACAAACACAAATTAAAATTAAACGATGTAGTAAAAAAACAACTTTGAAACAAATAATATTAATATTCAAAGCTCACAATTTTATTCATAAAGGAATTTGGGATGTTTTCCTCTTCTTGCTTGGCCTAACAAATGCAGTACACTCCTATTCATACTTAGAGAAGGAGAGATCTAGAATTCTCAAGTGATAATTCCTCTCCTAGACTTTTGGAAGAAGTTGAGAAAAAATCCTATTTCTAGGAACCTATCATAACTTTTTCCTAAATAAAACATATTTTTTTCTTTTTCTTTTCTTCCTTTTCTCTTTTCTTTTTTTTTTAACATATTGTTTTAGGTTTTTTGCATAGTCTAGTATTTTTTAAAAATCTAAAAATATGGAATTCTCTATAACTTCTTAGATTTGTAAACATAAATACACATTTTATTAGCATGCTCGTACATCATAAGGGCACACGATAAAAAAAAATTCAAGGAAGCTAAATGAACATGAACAACACTATGTAACCAATGATTTGGATCTTGAAGTAACAGTACACATGCTAAGGATGTGGAGGCATTATCTGCTAGGGAGAAGATTTAATTTATCAATATATGATAGTGGGCTAAGATATCTATTTGATTAGCATCGCTTGAATTCTATAAAATCTCATTGGATGACCCTCATCAACGAGTTTAAATTCAAAATTTTACACATAAAGGGAAAGAAAAATTGAGTGGCATATGCCCTTAGTAATAACATGTAGAACATCCATATGACAATAATAAGTATTTGTGAGGTTGGTATAAAATACAAAATAAAAAATGCCCAACAATGAGATTGGCACTACCATTATGTGAAACAATGTTCATAGAAATAACCCAAGGGGATAAAATGTGTTGAATATCAATTGCCAAAGGGGATCTTGCTAATATTGAAGGGCATATTGTACATACTTGACGTAACAGATCTAAAAATACTTGTAATGGATGGGCTAGATATGAAGCCTTATATAGGAAATCTCAACAATCAGAAGATGATCAAAACTACAAATAAATTGTATTATTGATCTATAATGAAGAAAAATATTGTAGATTATATTGTTAGATGTTTGGAGTGTCAATAGGTCAAAGTGGAGCATAAGCATCTCGTTGGATTATTGCATCCCCTACAAATTGCAAAATAGAAGTGGGAAGTGATATCAATGGACTTCATCACTAGTTTTCCTAAATCAACCAAATAACATGATGCAATTAAGGTGATGGTGGACAAGTTGAGAAAGGCCATTCACTAACTCTTATGAAGCCCACCTACAAGGAAATATAAATTTCCAATATGTTCATGAAATTATTTTTTAGACTACATGGCATGCCCAAGACCATCGTATTAGACAAAGATGCTAAATTTACATCAAATCTATGGAAATATTTATTTGCAGGCCTTAGAACACAATTGTCTTTTAATACTTCCCATCATCTTTAGACAAATGGGAAAATAAAAAGAGTAAAAATGGTGTTGGGGAATACACTGAGAATGTGTGCAATGCATCAACCCAAGAAATGGGAAGAGTACATGCTTCTGGTAAGATTTTCTTATAATAATGGCTACGAGGAGTCCTTTAAGGTGAGGCATTTTAAGGCATTGTATGTCATACAATGTGACAAACCAATCAACTAGATTAACCTAGGCATGATTATACTTGGATAAGATATATGCTAAAAGAATTGGTATGGGAGGTGGTAGAAATTAGAAGAATATGAAGGCAATGCAAGATAATTAAAAAAACTACGATGATCAGAACATAACTCATAAAGATTTCAAGGTGGGAGAGCATGCGTACCTTAGAATCCTACCAAAGAAGAGTTCAGTGAGAATGGGAGCGTGTGCCAAGCTAGCGCAAAGATATTATGAATCATTTCAAATCCTAAAGAGAGTGGGACTAGTGGCCTACATACTTTCTTTACCTCCTATGATGAAAGTACAATATCTTCCACGTGTCATTTCTTATGAAATATGTACATAATGCTAACCATGTAATTGGTTGGCTTGTGATTCAGGTGGAACTAAAAGGAGAATTCTAGCTATGACCTTAACTAGAAAGAATACTCAGCTCTAAAAGCAAATCATCGTGCACATCAAGGTGTAACAGAATAACTTTGGAGCGAATGAGGCAATTTGGGAACTAGAGGATCCATGAAAAGGCATTACCCATTTTTTATTATTTTAAATAGTCCTTGCCAGGAATAGTAAAACACCAATGATGATATTCCTTCAAAGTGGAGGGGATTGTAATGCCCCTTTCTTAACCCCTAAGTTTTGCAATCCATAATTAAGACCAGTAATGTTGGAATGACCATCATGGATAGTAGATAGACTAGATTTTATGCAAATATGAATTTTTATTTAATATATTACTAAAATTGAAGAAGAGGGAAGCCAACATGGATCCTAATACTTAGGCGGAAGATGTAAGGGGGTGTGGGATGTTTTCTATCTTACATAAATTAAATGTCCTAATGCCTGATTTGGTAGTTGAACTACCCAATTGACAGTAGCTGTATGAAGGAATGGAGAGCAACACTGAACAACTCTAGAGGTATGGAATACATGCCCATTTTGGATCATTTGAGTTGATCACATAGCTCGAGGAGGGACCCCGAATTGTCATATTGGGACTGTACAATGGGGAGTAGAGAGAGGCAGTTGGGATGTGTGTGAATGAGTAGTAATGATATGTAAAGAGCAAGAATTTGGTCATGTGTGTGAGAAAGACAAAGAAGTGTGTTATATAAAATCTGTTAAGTGCACCAAACATGAATTCAAGATCTGTTAAGATGATTGGCTACGATTTGAAAGCTTAAGCATTTCCAAAAAATTAGAAAAAAGATTTAATGAAAAATTTAGATTTGGATGCTAGCATAAAGGACTATGTGAAAGTCATTAGAGTCCACATGATCACTGCTATATCTCAAGAGGCAACTCCCCTTTATTGATTCACATACATTGGAGAAAAAGACATTTAAATAAAAATATTCCTCGATGCATTGTATTGAAAAGTGAATGGATTAAGTTATCTTTCTTTGCATGCTTCCCTTTGACCCTTGCAAATGTGTTAGGCTTCCAATTCAAATACAAACTCTACCCCAACTCTGGAAAACCCTATTGTAAATATATATTGTAAAGATAAATGATAATTGTATGAATTCCATGCATGGAAGTCCATATGAACCCAGGAAGAAGACACATAAATCCAATTTCATTGCCTATGGCAAAAATAATTGAAGTAAATGCTTCGAAAATCGATGATTTAGAGAACAATTGGATGCGTCAACAACTAATTTAATTAAGTTCATGTGAAATTGACGTTGGGCGAATCAATATATCGTAATTTAGACGGGACTGCCTCGGGCGTTTGTGAATCTCGTTACGTTATTATTAGTTCGAGAAAGCTCTGTATAGTCGTGTTTGAATTTCATTATTAATAAGCTGAGAATGCTGTTAGAGTGGTATCATGGAGAGAAATAGCCGAGAAAGCCGCCTGTGAATTTCGTAACCATTACGTGGAGAAAGCTGTGTATAGCCAGAATATGGGGAGCGTTAACAGAGAACCGGAAGTGTACTGAGATGCGCGCTGATGACTTATTGCGAAAGGAACGCCGAGATTGCTGGGCATGTATTAGCGTCCACATCAATCCATCATCTTCACAATTCAGAAGTCTCAGTCTAACATGTATTTGCTTTTCTCGAGCCTGAACCCGTCGTATCCACATCAATCCATCATCTTCACAATTCAGAAGTCTCAGTCTAACATGTATTTGCTTTTCTCGAGCCTGAACCCGTCGTATCCACAGCACTCCATCATCTTCACAATTCAGAGGTCTCAGTCTAACACGTATTTGCTTTTCTCGAGCCTGAACCCGTCGTTTCCACATCAAACCGTGATCGATCACCCTAGTATCCACATCAATCCATGATCGATCACATTCAATTTTCGTTCGTAGAAATAGTGTAGACCTAATATTTTGATTCTTTCCTGGTTTTGAACAGAGAGGTTTATTATACAATTCAGGATGTGTAACTCTGTGAGTTTGTTCTTAAAGTTGAAACTTTGGTTACATTGATCCAAATAAAAATCTAGAAAAAATAAAAAATAAATTAAGTAAACACATAAAACTTTTAAATAGTGTAATTGTGAAGAAATCTTTCTCTGCTCATGTTAGATCTGTCTTTCGTATTTAAGATGGATTTGATCTCTTTCATTTCTCCACTCATGTTAGATCCATCTTTCGTGTTTAAGATGGATTTGATTCCTCTTGTCTCATGTTAGATCTATATTTAAGATGGATTTGATCCCTCTAGGCTCAATGATTGATGTTAGATCCGTGTTTAAGATGGATCTATGCTAGCACGTCAATTCATGATGAATTACATCGAATGTTGGTAGAAATCATGCTGATATGTCTCATACTCTAGTGGCCCGTGATTATTGTTATTATTGTTATTATTATCCAATTTTAAATATCAAATTAGTGTGTGAGACCCCCTTGACTACTAAGTCTATGAAGGCATACATATCCTACCCGTCCTGTTTTGAAATGCATGCGCTTAACCATTAGGCCACCTCAAGTTGGCCTCATATGACAAACATATGCTCTTAACCACTAGGCTCACTCAAATATATAACAACATTTTTTAAATTCTTTAAATTTTCTTATTTTTAATTAAAGTATGAAATCTTTTTGTTTATTGAGCCAAGAGGCTCATTCTACAACCTAGTATGATTTGTAAAGTTGTCAGCATATCATCAAAATTGAATTGAAATTTTACTCATGCTCTCCAAAATAAATTTATGAAAATCTAAAAATTAAACAAAATTAAATAAGTATATAAAACATTTAAATAATATTGGCTTATACAAAACATTTAAATAATGTTAGCTCATAAAAAAATTAACACGTCAAGAAATTGGATCCCTCTAGGCTCATGTTAGATCCATATTTAAGATTTGTTTCTATTAGTGATTTGATTATTATTAGCATAGATAATCCTTAAGCACAAACGTAATATGAGCTAAGAGGGATCAAATTGCAAATTTTTTAGAGTGCAAAATACAATGCATAATTTTTCATTATTTAAATTGTTTTTTTGAATATGCTATGTAGAGTACATAATTAAAACTTCAAAGTCTAGAAATTACTTTTTGAGATGCCCACAAAAGAAACTTATACATAAAAAATAACCGAAATGTAAATATTGAAACCACTTCAAATATTTTAACCATAAAAACTTATTTATAGGATATATACATTGGCCTAGATCCATCTTAACTCGGGATCTACAAAAGGCTTAGATTTCACTTTAAATGAAGTTTGCCCTCAATAGATTTTGATTCCTCTGGTGCTTGGTAGACTAGTTATGATAGACTCATAAATTTATGATATCTTATATACATATAAATGAGTTGTCAACAACCTAGAGCCACGAAATCACCAAAAGTAATTCACTATTTTACTTCAATTTTATTTTATCATAATTATTAAATTTTCAAATAATTTAATTTTTTAATTTGTTTATTTATTAGTTATTCATTAATTATTATTATAGTGATTTGACCCAATCAATTTTTTACAAACAAAATGCAATACAACATCCTACGGATATTGTGTGTTGGCAATATTTTTTTTAAACAATAATATATGTACATAGTTGCATTAAAATATTTTATTATAACATGTTCAATAAGAATTTATGAGATTTTGTCTAATAAAAAAAAAAAAAAAAAAAAAAAAAAAAAATATTTTAAAATATACGTCAATATTAATTCATAAAAAAATATTTTATTGATAACCCACATTCAATATTTTATTATATACAACATTAAAATATTTTATTTTAACATTTCTTTCTATATATAGATATATATAAAGTACATATCAACATAAATTAGCTAAGATAGATCTTTAAATAATTCATTTAAATCTCCTGTCAAAATATTTTTGAAAAGTACAAGGTTTAAACATCTTTCTCACACATTTTTTTACTTCATAAAATTATATTTCTTCATATGGACAACTAATTAAACATGCATACGACATTTACTTTTGTTTTAGAGAATATTTTATTTTTATTTATTTTTATTTTAAGAGAGACACATTTCAACTTCATGTTGAGCACAAAGGAAATTACACATTGCCATCATTCTAGGCTGTAGAATGAGCCTCTAGGCTCAAAAATCGGCGGAGGTGTACATACTCTTCTGCTTCTGGATTTGAACTTGCTACCTCTTAAGAGGAAACACATGCAGTTAACCATTAAGCCCACTCAATCCATTGGGCTAGGCCAAACAATGGACGTATGACATTGAAAATATTTGTTGACCAATATTAAGTTGTAGCCAAGTTTGAAACTTGTTTAATTAACAACCAAGTATTGGTGTGGGGGATAACAAATATCCCATGGAGTGTCTAGTATTGATGGAGCCTTGCAAAGTTGTAATAATAGAGTCCCTATGAAAATAGATTATAATGAGTTAGTACTAATAAAATTATAATGAAAATTGTATAAGTTTGGAGAAGTTTTTGTGTATATATTAATCTAATTTAGAGAGGTTATGTGAGGTGGTTCTTTTTCATTATTATCTCCCATCTCTATTGTGGATCTCCACTTCTATTGTGTGTTGTAGATTCTTTACTCCTTTCCACTAAGTTGGGCTTTGATCCCATTTTTTTGACTTTTTAAGAAGTATCTTCACTTACCTTATACCTTCAATAAGAGGCCAACAAATGACCATACTAGTATCATGATTGGCATTTGAAAGTCACTTAGTCTTTGCTTCAACATTTTGCATACTACCTTGAGTAACATATATTATGGTAGGCCATTTATAAAATCCACTCAACATAAATCTTTACATGTATTGCGATAAGTTTCTTATTGGTTGAAGAGGTGTGGGAATGAAATTTCCTTAGAGAATTTCTAGTAAAGGGTTGTAAGCTTCTAGGCTAGTTTGAAAGTGTTTACACCATGCCAAGGGTGTCTTTCAAATGATGTGGAATGTATGGTGAAACCCTTGCCCCTTGTTGCATATTACATTGTTTTAATTGATCAACATTTGGAGAGTTTACTATAGGTGTAATACTACTATACAAGGTTGTAGTACCATTTCCCAATGCATTTTTACAAGGAAAAATGTCCAAGTTTGAGTGTTGCAAAACATAATGCTAAAAGGAGCATCATGATAGTTTTCAATCCTATGTCAACTTTGCTTCATCTTTTTTGACACATCTTTTAAAAGTGATTGTCTTAGCAATGAAGAATATGACACAAAAAAGTTTGCCCACGTCACATCACTGTTATATTGCTTTGGATATTATTGCAAAAAATACTTACCAAGTTACTTTTGCATCGAGTCTACACCATATGCATGTACATTACATTACATTGCATCAATATAGGGGTCAATATTTCATATAGGGCATTATTGTTGCTTCCTAGCGAGCCACACTAGCATAATTATCTATCAAAATACATAACTTCTAGTTATTTTGTATCATAATTATGTCTTATTAGTATCACAGTACCATGTAAGCACTATATATGCATTGTTGTCATTCTTTTCTGCATCATATTAACATTGTATTACATCATGGTATATATCTTATTAAGTCAAATATATACAATATATTATATTTTGGGTTTCTCGATATCAATAAATATGTCTCCTTTTAATAATATAATAACCTACATTTTAAAATCAAATTATTATCAAAAATTAAATATTTTACATAACAATACAATGCAAATTATCATATTAATGTAGTATATTATATAAATTTAATAAACTATCACATTATTAAAACTTACATAAATATAATTAATACTCAATTTAATTATATAACTAATCAATAAAAATATTTATTAATTTAATAATAAAAAAACTAATATTAATTAAAATAATAACAAAATACAATATATTAATAAAAAAAATGTGATAATAAAAAAAACAAATACACAAACTACATTTCTACTAAAACAAAAATCTTGCATATAATACCCCACTTATTGGCAATGAATTTCATACATTGAGATGAAAATTCCACCTATCCATAAATATAAGTATAAAATTTTACTGAAATAATTTAATTAATTTTATATCGTGGAAACAAAAAGGCATGTTTATATAAACGGAATGATGAATTTTGAAATTAAATCATAAAAGTAATTGTGGTGCATTGTCAATTTTGTGTAAAAAAATAATATGATTTATTTATTTGTTTATTTTATTTTTTAGATATAAGGAAAGGAAATGAAGTTTGCATCATGATTGAATTATATGTATATAAGTGGCACATTTATATCTAAGGGAAATGTAATTCTTAAATATAATAGTATGAAAAAATTTCTATATATAAGGAAATTAAAGAAATGATATTAAAAATTGATTGAATTATTGTCAATGTCTTTTTTATGTTAAAATTTTGTAGATATTTCACTAGAATAATTTGTTATAGTAGATTTAATAAATTACTGAAATATTTTATGAAAAGGTTAATTTTTCTTTTAGATTTATGATTCTTCCATTACTATTTTCATAGAAAATAATTGAAATGCAAGAAATGAAAAATAGAAATAAAAACACACACCATACACAAAAGATACAAGTTTTTCTCTCAGAAACCTTTTTAGGAGAAAACTTAGCTAAAAGGTAAGGTTGTTATGCTCTCTTTTCGATGTTATGGAAAACATGTACGTACAAAGAAGATGTGTTTTCTATGAAGTTACATGAGACCTATGGCTTGTAAGGTTGCTACAAAATCCTAATTCCTCTACTTCCTAATCCCATTTTCTCTACTCAACTATCGAATAAAATACAATAACATAGAATGGAACACCTACTTTTCCTAGCATCTTGGTATTTAACATAGCCCAATAGTCATCTAGGGGTAATGTTTGACTTCATCAACCCTAAACTAGTGATAAGTTTCTTGGACATTCTAAAGAATTATTTAAATACAACACATGATTAGCCCCATGTGTGAGTAAGGGGTTTGATGTGGCATCCACTCATACCATGGTAGTCAACTACGTAGGTTAATCTGTGAGAGGCATAACCTTTTCTTACAAGCTTTGCTTGAGACAATTATTGCATTGTGGGAAAGGTATCTATGTGTAGAATGCCAAATCTTGGCCCATAGTAAGTTTGGTACCATAAAAGGTTGTCATTTAAGGCCTCAAGATGACTCCATATTTTTTCTCCTGCAATTTTCGAAGCTAAGACTATTGTTAAACATGACTCTACAAGATGATTCGTCCAATATTTCTATGATGAAAGCAACGAGATATATGACAAATATATGATTCAATCTAAATCCACCTATAAATACTCATCATCATTTTATAAAAACATAATATCACCTATAAACACTTATCTTCATTTTATAAAAATATAATAAAAACACATGAATTCAATAAAATAAGAAATAAAAAAATAAAAAATTACTAACTTGTATGTAATAATTACATATAAGTTAAAAAGTTATAAGTTAAAAGGTTGTTAGTTCATTTGATTGCTCTCAAATACTCTGGTCATCACAATAATCCTTGTTCATCATTATCTATACATTATGATTTATCATTTATATTCATGTCCTATAACAAATAAGCATAATGAAAAATATAATATAATGAAATCAAGACATTCTAAATTTCATTGAAATATGTAGGATAATTCCTACCACGGTTAACGTGCTTAGATGTACCATGGTTAACATATGTACTTATGTACATTTAAGTAAAACCCATATTTAGTGTATTATATTAGAAAGTGACGATCCAAGTTGGACTAATGAACCCTTATATTTTGACTACTATGGTGCTTTTATGGAAGTCTTTTTCCACTTAAAGAATATGAGATGATTGGATTGACACTTAATTTTTGGGATTAAAATAATTAAGTAAATATTGTAAATAAAAAATGAGTGTGTTTTTTTCTTAATTCTAAAAAAGAAAA